>JACCHV010000349.1:0-18772 GCA_018907245.1 Eupristina koningsbergeri
CGCTCCGCTCTGCCAATTTTTATTAAATCAAATTTATTCATCCCCCATTACTTCTATAATCATCCATGCAAAGCCAGCTCCTGATCACCGACGCCGTGGCGGGCGCAAAGGGTTCACCTGGATCAGTAGCTCACCATCCCCGGGGCCACGTCCCCACCCCTAAAACTGTCCCCCCGCGCAAACTCATCATTAGCACGTTCAATGCGCGATCAATTCGTTCTCAACAGCGTCTAGCCGACTGCGAAGAGGGCATGTCCAAAATAGAGTTCGGCATCATGGGAATCTCGGAAACGAGACGAACTGGTAACGAATTCATCCAACTCGCCTCGGGCCACTCGCTCTATGGCAGCGGCGACACAGAAGGTAGCCCGCATGCGTCCGCAGGGGTTGCCTTCTACGTCAACCAGGCGCTGGACAAATCGGTCGAGGGAGTACGCTACATCTCAAACCGAATCATCCAACTGTCGTTGAAACTCAAGGAGGGTCGGCGGCTGCGGGTGACTCAGGTATACGCTCCCCACGCTGGACGTGCTGATGATGAGTACGAAAAATTCCTGGACGACCTAGGGCAAGCGCTCGAGGGTCATTGTCCGCATGACCTGATAATTGGCGATTTCAATGCCATTGTCGGAAAGCGGCAAGCTGGCGAAACCTGCTGCGGCAAATTCGGATTAGGCGAAAGAAACGCTCGAGGGGAGTCCCTAGTCAACTTCTGCGAGGCACACGGGCTCTCAATAATGAACTGCTTCTTCAAGAAGAGGCAGAACAGACGTTGGACCTGGAAAGCCCCAAATGGACGAACCTTGAACGAAATAGATTACATACTGGCCAGAAACCGAAAATCCGTAGTGGACGTCAGCGTAGTCCAGAGCAATAGCATGGGGAGCGATCACCGCCCCGTCCGTGCCACCCTCGAATTCCCCTCCTCCTCTCCTCCGCGTGCAACACTGCCCCGCCGATTACCATCAACCTATGACCGCCTTCAATTACAAGTCCACATGCTGCTACAGGGGATCCCCCCGACCGCACCATACGGCGAAATAGTTGATGCTATCAAAAAGGCTATGAAGGGTGCGGAGCAAAAGACGAACCGCACCCAGCGCATCAGCGACCGCACAAGGCAATTAATGGCCGAGCGTCGAGCGATGCGAGGCGGAATAGGCAGTGCCCCCTTCCAGCTGGTGCGGTATACTGCCATCTGTAAGGCGGTCCGCTGGTCGCTCGAAGAGGACATCCAACGCCACTACGTGGATGTTTTAGAGAAGGCGATCAGAACCAACCGGCTGAAGCGGGGACGTACAGAGCTCTCGCAGGGTAGGCGGCATCTGGTGCAAATGCGGCGCGGCGACGGTAGTGTCGGACAATCCATCGACGATGCAATGCAAGCGGTGGGCGAGTTCTTCAATAAACTATATAGTTCGCAAAACGGAAAGCCTGTGGCAAGCTGCCTGCAGCTCACAGACCAACCGATAACGGCAGAAGAACTGCAGCTCGCGTGCGCGCGCATCAAGGGGAGTAAGACACCCGGCGTCGACGGGATTCCTTCAGGAGTCCTCAAAGTATGCGTACCATTAGTCGCTGAACAACTCGCCAGCCAACTTAACCTCATGTTCAGGCGGAATCTTTTCCCGCCTTCTCTAGTCCACGCCAACAATATTTTACTATATAAAAAAGGCGACCCGGCAGTGATTGGCAACTATCGACCCATCTCGCTGCTAAATGGGTTCTATAAGGTGCTATCTCGCGCGCTGACTAAAAGAATTACCGACAGCGTGCAAGATTGGTTCCCCGTAGAACAAGCAGGCTTCCGGCGCACTTTCTCGACAACAGACCATATCATGTCTGTCAACCTGCTAGTCGAAAAGTGCCGAGAATGGGACCGGCCACTCTTTATGGCATTTGTAGACTTCCAAAAAGCTTTCGATACACTCCACTTCGAAGCCATATGGGAGGCCATGAGAGAGGTCGGAATCAACGCCGACACGATCGGAATGGTTCAACTTCTCTATGCTGCAGGAACAGCATCGGTGAATGTGGCGGACAGGCAAGTCCATTTTGAGATACAGAGGGGCGTTAGACAAGGAGACTCGCTCTCCCCCCTCCTATTCATTCTCACCCTCCAGACGGCCCTTAACCGGATCGACTGGGGCAACCGAGGATTCCTGGTTAACCAGGATAGGCTAAAACTACTTGCCTACGCTGATGACATCGTGCTGTGCTCGACCAACCAGGGAGAGCTTCAGGAGATGTTGAACCTGCTCGCTGATGAGTGCAAAAAGGTAGGGCTAGAGATTAATGTGGGGAAAACAAGTTGGATGGCGAACCGACCTGCAGCTGGAGAGATAGCGCTGGGCGGAAGGACAGTAGAAAAAGTGGTGAGCTTCTGTTATCTAGGGCAATTGATTCAAATGCCGAGGGATCACAACTGTGAACTTGGCAGGAGGATCAGCGCCGCATGGGCAGCGTTCGGTAAAGCCAAGCAACTGCTAACCAACCGACGTGTACCCATCGAGCTCAAAAGCCGCTACTTCAAGCAGTGTATCCGGCCAGCGCTATTGTACGCTTGCGAGACGTGGGCTCTCACTAAAACTATGGAGGTGCGACTCGCGCGCTGTCAGCGAGCGATCGAGCGGCGCATGCTTGGAATCAAGCTGCGTGACTGCCGCTCGATAGAGTGGATTCGGGGGCAAACCGGCCTCGGAGATGTCGTTAATTCATTTAGGGCAAGCAAATGGAAACTCGCCTGCAAGCTGGTAGGTGAGGATCAGGCCGACCGGTGGTCTCAGAAACTGCTGAACTGGATTCCTCCGGGGAAGCGACCTCTGGGCCGCCCAAGGCAGCGCTGGCAAGACGACATCAAAAAGGTGGCCGGCGCAGGCTGGCAGGTGGTCGCCAGGGACAAAAAGAAATGGGGCGAGCTTCGGGGGGCCTACATTGCCGGTGGCTAGCTGTTATCTAAGAACTCTTGGCACCCGCCCTGGGTCACAGTGGATCCCCCTAACCTCCGGTATACCACAGAAGTAAGCACGCACCCTCCCCTCGACCGGACCAGGCCATCTCCAGCACTCGAGTACTCCGGCCGCACGCTTAGCGGGGCTCGCACCCAGCCAGGCGTACAATAAACCGCCGGAGCAAACTCAACCACAAGAGCGATGCAACCTCTGGAAGGAAGGCCGAACAGTGGGGATCACACCCAACCAACGGCCTCCAACGGCCTCCAACGGTCCGGAGTTGCATTGCCACCTCCAACGCGCGCCGTATCGGTCCACACATGGGGGGAGGTTATCTCGAGCGAAACCGTCGACAACAGGGGGCAAAGCTGGAAGCTCGGGAGCGGGCCAATCTCACTTCTATTTTATTTTTTCCTGTTTTGTTTTGTTTTATTTTTAGTAGCCTAGCTACTTATTTTGATTTTTGTTTTGTTTTTGCTAGCCACCATCCTGTGCAATGAGTTAGGAAATAAATTCAAATTCAATTCACTACCATCACTTAAAAAAACAAAAATGAATAACCAACGGCTTTATTGTTTCTACTAATCAATTGGGTTATTCTACTTTCCATAGAGACACTATGCGCTCGAAGGGTTTCCACAGCGAGACCTTCCCAAGCCGCCTCTATGGCCCGCTTAAGTTCTCAAAAGCTTTTAAATCGCTGGTTGTTTGTACAGATTCTGCTCACAAGTTGACCTCATATGTTTTCCATCGGATTGAGGTCAGGCGAGCGAGCAGGCCGATCCAGAACAGCGATGTTGTTCTCAGTGAACTAGCGACGAGTCATGTGACTTGAGTGTATTGAGGCACTATGCTGCTGGTAGGTGTAATCTGCATCAGCGCTGAACGGCTGGACATGATCAGTTAGAACTTGTACATAGTTGCAGTCTTCAGTTTCGAGCCTACGAAGCCCAGGTTCATTTGCGCAGTTCCCAGTTGTTCCTCCGGTGGAAAATCGTCTATTCACCAGACAAGTACGACCACTGGCTCTTGCACTACTGCTCGACACCAACGACCCGCTCGTTTCAACTCTTTATTAGAGACGATGACCTTTCGAAGGTGCTCGGACAATACAACTAATGGCAATATCCCAAGAAGCACACAACATACAACAATCATCGGCATTTAAGACAAGAAACGTTTAATCGAGAACTGACCGCGTTATTTTCAATTTTTAGAGCTAAAGCCGCTTACGTTGCTCTATTTTTTTAAAAAAAACTTGCCCCACACCAGCAACCGAGGCCGAGCAGAGTTGTCCCGAAGGCTGTCCTCAGAACTGGCCGCTGTCGCCAGCGGACTTCCCTCGGCAGCTGGAGGCTCCAACTCTGTCGAACTCCACCCAGGCCAGCTGCAACCGCGCCATACGGTGGTTGTCCTCAAGAGCGAACGCCACCAACCTTTAGCCGAGCCCGTCCTTCGTGCGGAGCAAGTTTACCAATATCAACGACAAGCGACATGGAACGAAAAGGAGTTTGTCTACGCGTGTCAATTTTAAACAAAATATAATGTGGCGAGACGGCAAATTAATTAAACAAGAAGTAGTTTCTGATTTTTATGAAACCGGCGCCAAGCGAACCACATTTGCTACAGCGAAGCATGATGTTGCTGCCAAGAGGAGGTGGTGGCGGCTGGCTGATGACGCTTACCAGAACAGCAGACTCGTCAAAGCGTAGAGCTGCGCCATAATGCGGTCTTGGATAGTAGCAGGAAGCTACGCCGTTCGGACGCGAACGGAAGTGAGGAGCCTCAGTTTGACTAGGCCAGCGGGCATCGCGACGATTGAACGCATTTGATGAGGTCGATGATGCCATTAGTGCGGGAGACAGGCGGTTTCGTGAGCCTGTCTTGTCGCGTGGAACTGTTTTTCCAGGACGCGAATTGAAGTGAGGGGCCTCAGTTTGACTAGACCAGCGGGCATCGCGACGATTGAACGCATTCGATGAGGTCGATGATGCCATTAGTGCGGGAGGCAGGCGGTTTCGTGAGCCTGTGTTGTCGCGTGGAACTGTTTTTCCAGGACGCGAATTGAAGTGAGGGGCCTCAGTTTGACTAGACCAGCGGGCATCGCGACGATTGAACGCATTCGATGAGGTCGATGATGCCATTAGTGCGGGAGGCAGGCGGTTTCGTGAGCCTGTGTTGTCGCGTGGAACTGTTTTTCCAGGACGCGAATTGAAGTGAGGGGCCTCAGTTTGACTAGACCAGCGGGCATCGCGACGATTGAACGCATTCGATGAGGTCGATGATGCCATTAGTGCGGGAGGCAGGCGGTTTCGTGAGCCTGTGTTGTCGCGTGGAACTGTTTTTCCAGGACGCGAATTGAAGTGAGGGGCCTCAGTTTGACTAGACCAGTGGGCATCGCGACGATTGAACGCATTTGATGAGGCCGATGATCCCATTGGTGTGGGAGGCAGACGGTTTCGTGAGCCTGTCTTGTCGCGTGGAACTGTTTTTCCCGGACGCGAATCGAAGTGAGGGGCCTCAGTTTGACTAGACCAGTGGGCATCGCGACGATTGAACGCATTTGATGAGGCCGATGATCGCATTAGTGAGGCAGGCAAGCGTTTGCGCGAAGCTTCGTCGTCTGGGTCGGGACTGCTGTGTTGCTGGGCTGGTGGATGTTTCTTGAACATTATGCTTGATCGAGATGCACGAATGTGGCAAGATTGAGGTAACTGGGAGGGACCTGCGTCAGGTCGAATGACTAAATAGAGAAGGTTCTTGCTAGCCGGGCTCGCGAGTTTTAATACTCAACCGACAGAAGTGGGAGGAGCCTTTTAAAATACGATAATAGTTGAATCTGACGACCGCCCAGCAAAGCGTAAAGGCCGAGATGGTTAATTGCTGACAGGAAGGCATGCCGCTTAAGTAATAACTACCTTCGTTTTGAAAAGGAAACACCGCACAGTCAGGCTTGAACCACCTGCGTACGATTGGCTCGTATCAGTGTTGGCGGTCCAACTAGTGCTACCTAATTATAACCATTTCAAACGCACCTGGTTCGTGGGATTATCACGTGCTCCTGCCAATTTGCTCATCGGCAACAGTACGGCCGATTTGGACGGCGTTTGAGTTGCCGCTTTCGGGTCAGTTGCTAAAGCAAAGTACAAAAATATTTGTGCTTATGGCCCAAACCGAGCAATTAATTGCCATCAGTCGGGCGTGGAACCGAGCCGGCGGCTCAAAAGCGCTCTTTGAATGTGTCTGTCCGACTCTAGCTGTCGCGGCGAACGCACTGCATTTACAATCGTAAGCCGACCTGCGAATACTTCAAAACACAGGACGCCGCCTTGGTCGTCCCAGCTCGCTGGGTCCACGAACGCGCGAGCAAAAACGGACTCTCGCCGCGAAAGCCTTCGCAAAAGCAGTAGCAGCGCTGCCAGTGACATCACTCACCGCAGTCCTGTATTGAAGCGATTCGTTGTCGAAGTAAACGTTCCGAGCTGCTTGTGGTCGGCGGTTGATATCGCGGCTCCAGACAGGTCATGCAGGAACAGGTGTGGTTTCTGACTTCTCCAAGGCTTTGGCCGGAGATCAGCCAGCGATCGGCCGTGGAAGGACAGAAGTACACTGCATTTACTCGCACGAATTATATCGGAGACTTCTTTGGCGTCGGAAGTCGACCAAATCGAAACTGATTAGTTCTTGACACTATCTAACACCAGACTATAACGCAGCTCCACGCTCTGACGCACCTGATTTTTAGGTGAGCGTTATCAGCCAGTTGCCACCGCCGTCTCTTGCCAGCAACATCAGGCTTCGTTGCAACAATTGTAGCTTGCCCGACGCCGGTTTCATAAAAATCAGAAACTACTTCTTGTTTAATTAATTTGCCGTCTCGCCACATTATATTTTGTTTAAAATTGACACGCGTAGACAAACTCCTTTTCGTTCCATGTCGCTTGTCGTTGATATTGGTAAACTTGCTCCGCACGAAGGACGGGCTCGGCTAAAGGTTGGTGGCGTTCGCTCTTGAGGACAACCACCGTATGGCGCGGTTGCAGCTGGCCTGGGTGGAGTTCGACAGAGTTGGAGCCTCCAGCTGCCGAGGGAAGTCCGCTGGCGACAGCGGCCAGTTCTGAGGACAGCCTTCGGGACAACTCTGCTCGGCCTCGGTTGCTGGTGTGGGGCAAGTTTTTTTTAAAAAAATAGAGCAACGTAAGCGGCTTTAGCTCTAAAAATTGAAAATAACGCGGTCAGTTCTCGATTAAACGTTTCTTGTCTTAAATGCCGATGATTGTTGTATGTTGTGTGCTTCTTGGGATATTGCCATTAGTTGTATTGTCCGAGCACCTTCGAAAGGTCATCGTCTCTAATAAAGAGTTGAAACGAGCGGGTCGTTGGTGTCGAGCAGTAGTGCAAGAGCCAGTGGTCGTACTTGTCTGGTGAATAGACGATTTTCCACCGGAGGAACAACTGGGAACTGCGCAAATGAACCTGGGCTTCGTAGGCTCGAAACTGAAGACTGCAACTATGTACAAGTTCTAACTGATCATGTCCAGCCGTTCAGCGCTGATGCAGATTACACCTACCAGCAGCATAGTGCCTCAATACACTCAAGTCACATGACTCGTCGCTAGTTCACTGAGAACAACATCGCTGTTCTGGATCGGCCTGCTCGCTCGCCTGACCTCAATCCGATGGAAAACATATGAGGTCAACTTGTGAGCAGAATCTGTACAAACAACCAGCGATTTAAAAGCTTTTGAGAACTTAAGCGGGCCATAGAGGCGGCTTGGGAGGGTCTCGCTGTGGAAACCCTTCGAGCGCATAGTGTCTCTATGGAAAGTAGAATAACCCAATTGATTAGTAGAAACAATAAAGCCGTTGGTTATTCATTTTTGTTTTTTTAATTAGTAGAATTTTCGGCCTTCAAACCTGTGGTGGTTGTATACTTCTGACGCGGTTAAAAAATTGCCTCAAAGAAAAAAACATTTTAGGCACTTTGGATTTCTCATCTGCTTGATTGGAGTACCGTTTTGAAGCATGCTCTACAAGACAGGATAGTTTCCGAATTAACATTATTGCCAACTCCATGCTAGGCTTGCAGATTTGGGCTGTGGTCATATTCAGGTCCCGCAGTGTATAAGCACAAATTTGTATGAGCCAAGGCCAGCGGGCCTACGGTAAGAATTTTAACGGAGCGCTAATCCCTCGCCCAACCAGGTCTAGGTTGAAGTTTCAGCTCTGCTGCCCAAATTTTTGTACTTTCCTTTACCAATGAACCTGAACACGATAATCCAAACGCCGTCCAAATCAGCCCTACTGTTGCCGGTGAGCAACACTGCGCAGATTGGCACCACCACCTGATAATCCCACGCACCAGCTGGCTTTGAACTAGCTGTATCTGTCGCTGGATCTTGCGCCTCTGGCCGTCGAGAAGCGCAGAGCGCCGTTGCCGCGTAAACTGCCTTCAAACAAGTGCTTCTGGTCTTTTCCTATCAACTTTGTTCCACTGCATAGTTTGCGTTGAATCCGCGGAAAGCAAGTAAAGGGAACTCACGCTGGCAGGAGCTTGCGTAACAAGCCGTAACGAAGCCCAGCTTCATTTGCGCAGTTTCCAGTTGTTCCTCCGGTGGAAAATTAGGTATTCGCCAGACAAGTACGACCACTGGCTCTTGCACTACTGCTCGACACCAACGACCCGCTCGTTTCAACTCTTTATTAGAGACGATGACCTTTCGAAGGTGCTCGGACAATACAACTAATGGCAATATCCCAAGAAGCACACAACATACAACAATCATCGGCATTTAAGACAAGAAACGTTTAATCGAGAACTGACCGCGTTATTTTCAATTTTTAGAGCTAAAGCCGCTTACGTTGCTCTATTTTTTTAAAAAAAACTTGCCCCACACCAGCAACCGAGGCCGAGCAGAGTTGTCCCGAAGGCTGTCCTCAGAACTGGCCGCTGTCGCCAGCGGACTTCCCTCGGCAGCTGGAGGCTCCAACTCTGTCGAACTCCACCCAGGCCAGCTGCAACCGCGCCATACGGTGGTTGTCCTCAAGAGCGAACGCCACCAACCTTTAGCCGAGCCCGTCCTTCGTGCGGAGCAAGTTTACCAATATCAACGACAAGCGACATGGAACGAAAAGGAGTTTGTCTACGCGTGTCAATTTTAAACAAAATATAATGTGGCGAGACGGCAAATTAATTAAACAAGAAGTAGTTTCTGATTTTTATGAAACCGGCGTCGGGCAAGCTACAATTGTTGCAACGAAGCCTGATGTTGCTGGCAAGAGACGGCGGTGGCAACTGGCTGATAACGCTCACCTAAAAATCAGGTGCGTCAGAGCGTGGAGCTGCGTTATAGTCTGGTGTTAGATAGTGTCAAGAACTAATCAGTTTCGATTTGGTCGACTTCCGACGCCAAAGAAGTCTCCGATATAATTCGTGCGAGTAAATGCAGTGTACTTCTGTCCTTCCACGGCCGATCGCTGGCTGATCTCCGGCCAAAGCCTTGGAGAAGTCAGAAACCACACCTGTTCCTGCATGACCTGTCTGGAGCCGCGATATCAACCGCCGACCACAAGCAGCTCGGAACGTTTACTTCGACAACGAATCGCTTCAATACAGGACTGCGGTGAGTGATGTCACTGGCAGCGCTGCTACTGCTTTTGCGAAGGCTTTCGCGGCGAGAGTCCGTTTTTGCTCGCGCGTTCGTGGACCCAGCGAGCTGGGACGACCAAGGCGGCGTCCTGTGTTTTGAAGTATTCGCAGGTCGGCTTACGATTGTAAATGCAGTGCGTTCGCCGCGACAGCTAGAGTCGGACAGACACATTCAAAGAGCGCTTTTGAGCCGCCGGCTCGGTTCCACGCCCGACTGATGGCAATTAATTGCTCGGTTTGGGCCATAAGCACAAATATTTTTGTACTTTGCTTTAGCAACTGACCCGAAAGCGGCAACTCAAACGCCGTCCAAATCGGCCGTACTGTTGCCGATGAGCAAATTGGCAGGAGCACGTGATAATCCCACGAACCAGGTGCGTTTGAAATGGTTATAATTAGGTAGCACTAGTTGGACCGCCAACACTGATACGAGCCAATCGTACGCAGGTGGTTCAAGCCTGACTGTGCGGTGTTTCCTTTTCAAAACGAAGGTAGTTATTACTTAAGCGGCATGCCTTCCTGTCAGCAATTAACCATCTCGGCCTTTACGCTTTGCTGGGCGGTCGTCAGATTCAACTATTATCGTATTTTAAAAGGCTCATCCCATCTCTGTCGGTTGAGTACTAAAACTCGCGAACCCGGCTAGCAAGAACCTTCTCTATTTAGTCATTCGACCTAACGCAGGCCCTTCCCAGTCACCTCAATCTTGCCACATTCGTGCATCTCGATCAAGCATAATTTTCAAGAATCATCCACCAGCCCAGCAACACAGCAGTCCCGACCCAAACGACGAAGCTTCGCGCAAACGCTTGCCTGTCTCACTAATGCGATCATCGACCTCATCAGACGCGTCCAGTCATCGCGATGTCCGCTGGTTTAATCAAACTGAGGCCTCTCACTTCGATTCGCGTCCGAACGGCGTAGCTCCCTGCTACTATCAAACACCAGACTATGGCGCAGCTTTACACTACTATCCAACAGCAGACTATGGCGCAGCTTCACACTACGATCCAACAGCAGACTATGGCGCAGCTTTACACTACTATCCAACAGCAGACTATGGCGCAGCTTCACACTACTATCCAACACCAGACTATGGCGCAGCTCCACACTACTATCCAACACCAGGCTATGGCGCAGCTTTACACTACTATCCAACAGCAGACTATGGCGCACTTTTACACTACTATCCAACACCAGATTATGGCGCAGCTCCACGCTCTGACGCACCTGATTTTTAGGTGAGCGTTATCAGCCAGCCACCACCTTCTCTTGCCAGCAACAACATGCTTCGTTGTGGCAAATGTGGTTCGCTTGGCGCCGGTTTCATAAAAATCAGAAACTACTTCTTGTTTAATTAATTTGCGGTCTCGCCGCATTATATTAGGTTGTCCAATAAAGTTTAAGGCTTATTGAAGTTAAACACTTTTTTGTCCTAAATGGAAAACTTTTTATACAGTAGTCTTTGTTATCATGTGAACTATCATTTTGTTAAAAATGTGACTTTTTTGTTTACAATGGAAAAAGATAGAGGCTCTATTCGAAAACTGCTCAAATTCGAGTTTGGATTAGGCCGCAGTATAAAAGAGGCCGTATCTAACATTTAATGGAGCCCATGGATTTGGAACTGTATCTCGATCTAACGTTTCTTGTCTTAAATGCCGATGATTGTTGTATGTTGTGTGCTTCTTGGGATATTGCCATTAGTTGTATTGTCCGAGCACCTTCGAAAGGTCATCGTCTCTAATAAAGAGTTGAAACGAGCGGGTCGTTGGTGTCGAGCAGTAGTGCAAGAGCCAGTGGTCGTACTTGTCTGGCGAATACCTAATTTTCCACCGGAGGAACAACTGGAAACTGCGCAAATGAAGCTGGGCTTCGTTACGACTTGTTACGCAAGCTCCTGCCAGCGTGTGTTCTCTTTACTTGCTTTCCGCGGATTCAATGCAAACTATGCAGTGGAACAAAGTTGATAGGAAAAGACCAGAAGCACTTGTTTGAAGGCAGTTTACGCGGCAACGGCGCTCTGCGCTTCTCGACGGCCAGAGGCGCAAGATCCAGCGACAGATACAGCTAGTTCAAAGCCAGCTGGTGCGTGGGATTATCAGGTGGTGGTGCCAATCTGCGCAGTGTTGCTCACCGGCAACAGTAGGGCTGATTTGGACGGCGTTTGGATTATCGTGTTCAGGTTCATTGGTAAAGGAAAGTACAAAAATTTGGGCAGCAGAGCTGAAACTTCAACCTAGACCTGGTTGGGCGAGGGATTAGCGCTCCGTTAAAATTCTTACCGTAGGCCCGCTGGCCTTGGCTCATACAAATTTGTGCTTATACACTGCGGGACCTGAATATGACCACAGCCCAAATCTGCAAGCCTAGCATGGAGTTGGCAATAATGTTAATTCGGAAACTATCCTGTCTTGTAGAGCATGCTTCAAAACGGTACTCCAATCAAGCAGATGAGAAATCCAAAGTGCCTAAAATGTTTTTTTCTTTGAGGCAATTTTTTAACCGCGTCAGAAGTATACAACCACCACAGGTTTGAAGGCCGAAAATTCTACTAATTAAAAAAACAAAAATGAATAACCAACGGCTTTATTGTTTCTACTAATCAATTGGGTTATTCTACTTTCCATAGAGACACTATGCGCTCGAAGGGTTTCCACAGCGAGACCCTCCCAAGCCGCCTCTATGGCCCGCTTAAGTTCTCAAAAGCTTTTAAATCGCTGGTTGTTTGTACAGATTCTGCTCACAAGTTGACCTCATATGTTTTCCATCGGATTGAGGTCAGGCGAGCGAGCAGGCCGATCCAGAACAGCGATGTTGTTCTCAGTGAACTAGCGACGAGTCATGTGACTTGAGTGTATTGAGGCACTATGCTGCTGGTAGGTGTAATCTGCATCAGCGCTGAACGGCTGGACATGATCAGTTAGAACTTGTACATAGTTGCAGTCTTCAGTTTCGAGCCTACGAAGCCCAGGTTCATTTGCGCAGTTCCCAGTTGTTCCTCCGGTGGAAAATCGTCTATTCACCAGACAAGTACGACCACTGGCTCTTGCACTACTGCTCGACACCAACGACCCGCTCGTTTCAACTCTTTATTAGAGACGATGACCTTTCGAAGGTGCTCGGACAATACAACTAATGGCAATATCCCAAGAAGCACACAACATACAACAATCATCGGCATTTAAGACAAGAAACGTTTAATCGAGAACTGACCGCGTTATTTTCAATTTTTAGAGCTAAAGCCGCTTACGTTGCTCTATTTTTTTAAAAAAAACTTGCCCCACACCAGCAACCGAGGCCGAGCAGAGTTGTCCCGAAGGCTGTCCTCAGAACTGGCCGCTGTCGCCAGCGGACTTCCCTCGGCAGCTGGAGGCTCCAACTCTGTCGAACTCCACCCAGGCCAGCTGCAACCGCGCCATACGGTGGTTGTCCTCAAGAGCGAACGCCACCAACCTTTAGCCGAGCCCGTCCTTCGTGCGGAGCAAGTTTACCAATATCAACGACAAGCGACATGGAACGAAAAGGAGTTTGTCTACGCGTGTCAATTTTAAACAAAATATAATGTGGCGAGACGGCAAATTAATTAAACAAGAAGTAGTTTCTGATTTTTATGAAACCGGCGCCAAGCGAACCACATTTGCTACAGCGAAGCATGATGTTGCTGCCAAGAGGAGGTGGTGGCGGCTGGCTGATGCGCTTACCAGAACGATGATGCCATTAGTGCGGGAGGCAGGCGGTTTCGTGAGCCTGTGTTGTCGCGTGGAACTGTTTTTCCAGGACGCGAATTGAAGTGAGGGGCCTCAGTTTGACTAGACCAGCGGGCATCGCGACGATTGAACGCATTCGATGAGGTCGATGATGCCATTAGTGCGGGAGGCAGGCGGTTTCGTGAGCCTGTGTTGTCGCGTGGAACTGTTTTTCCAGGACGCGAATTGAAGTGAGGGGCCTCAGTTTGACTAGACCAGCGGGCATCGCGACGATTGAACGCATTCGATGAGGTCGATGATGCCATTAGTGCGGGAGGCAGGCGGTTTCGTGAGCCTGTGTTGTCGCGTGGAACTGTTTTTCCAGGACGCGAATTGAAGTGAGGGGCCTCAGTTTGACTAGACCAGCGGGCATCGCGACGATTGAACGCATTCGATGAGGTCGATGATGCCATTAGTGCGGGAGGCAGGCGGTTTCGTGAGCCTGTGTTGTCGCGTGGAACTGTTTTTCCAGGACGCGAATTGAAGTGAGGGGCCTCAGTTTGACTAGACCAGCGGGCATCGCGACGATTGAACGCATTCGATGAGGTCGATGATCCCATTGGTGTGGGAGGCAGGCGGTTTCGTGAGCCTGTGCTGTCGCGTGGAACTGTTTTTGTCGGATTTGAACGGAAGCAAGGGGCCTCAGTTTGACTAGACCAGTGGGCATCGCGACGATTGAACGCATTTGATGAGGCCGATGATCGCATTAGTGAGGCAGGCAAGCGTTTGCGCGAAGCTTCGTCGTCTGGGTCGGGACTGCTGTGTTGCTGGGCTGGTGGATGTTTCTTGAACATTATGCTTGATCGAGATGCACGAATGTGGCAAGATTGAGGTAACTGGGAGGGACCTGCGTCAGGTCGAATGACTAAATAGAGAAGGTTCTTGCTAGCCGGGCTCGCGAGTTTTAATACTCAACCGACAGAAGTGGGAGGAGCCTTTTAAAATACGATAATAGTTGAATCTGACGACCGCCCAGCAAAGCGTAAAGGCCGAGATGGTTAATTGCTGACAGGAAGGCATGCCGCTTAAGTAATAACTACCTTCGTTTTGAAAAGGAAACACCGCACAGTCAGGCTTGAACCACCTGCGTACGATTGGCTCGTATCAGTGTTGGCGGTCCAACTAGTGCTACCTAATTATAACCATTTCAAACGCACCTGGTTCGTGGGATTATCACGTGCTCCTGCCAATTTGCTCATCGGCAACAGTACGGCCGATTTGGACGGCGTTTGAGTTGCCGCTTTCGGGTCAGTTGCTAAAGCAAAGTACAAAAATATTTGTGCTTATGGCCCAAACCGAGCAATTAATTGCCATCAGTCGGGCGTGGAACCGAGCCGGCGGCTCAAAAGCGCTCTTTGAATGTGTCTGTCCGACTCTAGCTGTCGCGGCGAACGCACTGCATTTACAATCGTAAGCCGACCTGCGAATACTTCAAAACACAGGACGCCGCCTTGGTCGTCCCAGCTCGCTGGGTCCACGAACGCGCGAGCAAAAACGGACTCTCGCCGCGAAAGCCTTCGCAAAAGCAGTAGCAGCGCTGCCAGTGACATCACTCACCGCAGTCCTGTATTGAAGCGATTCGTTGTCGAAGTAAACGTTCCGAGCTGCTTGTGGTCGGCGGTTGATATCGCGGCTCCAGACAGGTCATGCAGGAACAGGTGTGGTTTCTGACTTCTCCAAGGCTTTGGCCGGAGATCAGCCAGCGATCGGCCGTGGAAGGACAGAAGTACACTGCATTTACTCGCACGAATTATATCGGAGACTTCTTTGGCGTCGGAAGTCGACCAAATCGAAACTGATTAGTTCTTGACACTATCTAACACCAGACTATAACGCAGCTCCACGCTCTGACGCACCTGATTTTTAGGTGAGCGTTATCAGCCAGTTGCCACCGCCGTCTCTTGCCAGCAACATCAGGCTTCGTTGCAACAATTGTAGCTTGCCCGACGCCGGTTTCATAAAAATCAGAAACTACTTCTTGTTTAATTAATTTGCCGTCTCGCCACATTATATTTTGTTTAAAATTGACACGCGTAGACAAACTCCTTTTCGTTCCATGTCGCTTGTCGTTGATATTGGTAAACTTGCTCCGCACGAAGGACGGGCTCGGCTAAAGGTTGGTGGCGTTCGCTCTTGAGGACAACCACCGTATGGCGCGGTTGCAGCTGGCCTGGGTGGAGTTCGACAGAGTTGGAGCCTCCAGCTGCCGAGGGAAGTCCGCTGGCGACAGCGGCCAGTTCTGAGGACAGCCTTCGGGACAACTCTGCTCGGCCTCGGTTGCTGGTGTGGGGCAAGTTTTTTTTAAAAAAATAGAGCAACGTAAGCGGCTTTAGCTCTAAAAATTGAAAATAACGCGGTCAGTTCTCGATTAAACGTTTCTTGTCTTAAATGCCGATGATTGTTGTATGTTGTGTGCTTCTTGGGATATTGCCATTAGTTGTATTGTCCGAGCACCTTCGAAAGGTCATCGTCTCTAATAAAGAGTTGAAACGAGCGGGTCGTTGGTGTCGAGCAGTAGTGCAAGAGCCAGTGGTCGTACTTGTCTGGTGAATAGACGATTTTCCACCGGAGGAACAACTGGGAACTGCGCAAATGAACCTGGGCTTCGTAGGCTCGAAACTGAAGACTGCAACTATGTACAAGTTCTAACTGATCATGTCCAGCCGTTCAGCGCTGATGCAGATTACACCTACCAGCAGCATAGTGCCTCAATACACTCAAGTCACATGACTCGTCGCTAGTTCACTGAGAACAACATCGCTGTTCTGGATCGGCCTGCTCGCTCGCCTGACCTCAATCCGATGGAAAACATATGAGGTCAACTTGTGAGCAGAATCTGTACAAACAACCAGCGATTTAAAAGCTTTTGAGAACTTAAGCGGGCCATAGAGGCGGCTTGGGAGGGTCTCGCTGTGGAAACCCTTCGAGCGCATAGTGTCTCTATGGAAAGTAGAATAACCCAATTGATTAGTAGAAACAATAAAGCCGTTGGTTATTCATTTTTGTTTTTTTAATTAGTAGAATTTTCGGCCTTCAAACCTGTGGTGGTTGTATACTTCTGACGCGGTTAAAAAATTGCCTCAAAGAAAAAAACATTTTAGGCACTTTGGATTTCTCATCTGCTTGATTGGAGTACCGTTTTGAAGCATGCTCTACAAGACAGGATAGTTTCCGAATTAACATTATTGCCAACTCCATGCTAGGCTTGCAGATTTGGGCTGTGGTCATATTCAGGTCCCGCAGTGTATAAGCACAAATTTGTATGAGCCAAGGCCAGCGGGCCTACGGTAAGAATTTTAACGGAGCGCTAATCCCTCGCCCAACCAGGTCTAGGTTGAAGTTTCAGCTCTGCTGCCCAAATTTTTGTACTTTCCTTTACCAATGAACCTGAACACGATAATCCAAACGCCGTCCAAATCAGCCCTACTGTTGCCGGTGAGCAACACTGCGCAGATTGGCACCACCACCTGATAATCCCACGCACCAGCTGGCTTTGAACTAGCTGTATCTGTCGCTGGATCTTGCGCCTCTGGCCGTCGAGAAGCGCAGAGCGCCGTTGCCGCGTAAACTGCCTTCAAACAAGTGCTTCTGGTCTTTTCCTATCAACTTTGTTCCACTGCATAGTTTGCATTGAATCCGCGGAAAGCAAGTAAAGAGAACACACGCTGGCAGGAGCTTGCGTAACAAGCCGTAACGAAGCCCAGCTTCATTTGCGCAGTTCCCAGTTGTTCCTCCGGTGGAAAATCGTCTATTCACCAGACAAGTACGACCACTGGCTCTTGCACTACTGCTCGACACCAACGACCCGCTCGTTTCAACTCTTTATTAGAGACGATGACCTTTCGAAGGTGCTCGGACAATACAACTAATGGCAATATCCCAAGAAGCACACAACATACAACAATCATCGGCATTTAAGACAAGAAACGTTAGATCGAGATACAGTTCCAAATCCATGGGCTCCATTAAATGTTAGATACGGCCTCTTTTATACTGCGGCCTAATCCAAACTCGAATTTGAGCAGTTTTCGAATAGAGCCTCTATCTTTTTCCATTGTAAACAAAAAAGTCACATTTTTAACAAAATGATAGTTCACATGATAACAAAGACTACTGTATAAAAAGTTTTCCATTTAGGACAAAAAAGTGTTTAACTTCAATAAGCCTTAAACTTTATTGGACAACCTAATATAATGCGGCGAGACCGCAAATTAATTAAACAAGAAGTAGTTTCTGATTTTTATGAAACCGGCGCCAAGCGAACCACATTTGCCACAACGAAGCATGTTGTTGCTGGCAAGAGAAGGTGGTGGCTGGCTGATAACGCTCACCTAAAAATCAGGTGCGTCAGAGCGTGGAGCTGCGCCATAATCTGGTGTTGGATAGTAGTGTAAAAGTGCGCCATAGTCTGCTGTTGGATAGTAGTGTAAAGCTGCGCCATAGCCTGGTGTTGGATAGTAGTGTGGAGCTGCGCCATAGTCTGGTGTTGGATAGTAGTGTGAAGCTGCGCCATAGTCTGCTGTTGGATAGTAGTGTAAAGCTGCGCCATAGTCTGCTGTTGGATCGCAGTGTAAAGCTGCGCCATAGTCTGCTGTTGGATAGTAGTGTGAAGCTGCGCCATAGTCTGCTGTTGGATAGTAGTGTAAAGCTGCGCCATAGTCTGCTGTTGGATCGCAGTGTAAAGCTGCGCCATAGTCTGCTGTTGGATAGTAGTGTGAAGCTGCGCCATAGTCTGCTGTTGGATAGTAGTGTAAAGCTGCGCCATAGTCTGGTGTTTGATAGTAGCAGGGAGCTACGCCGTTCGGACGCGAATCGAAGTGAGAGGCCTCAGTTTGATTAAACCAGCGGACATCGCGATGACTGGACGCGTCTGATGAGGTCGATGATCGCATTAGTGAGACAGGCAAGCGTTTGCGCGAAGCTTCGTCGTTTGGGTCGGGACTGCTGTGTTGCTGGGCTGGTGGATGATTCTTGAAAATTATGCTTGATCGAGATGCACGAATGTGGCAAGATTGAGGTGACTGGGAAGGGCCTGCGTTAGGTCGAATGACTAAATAGAGAAGGTTCTTGCTAGCCGGGTTCGCGAGTTTTAGTACTCAACCGACAGAGATGGGATGAGCCTTTTAAAATACGATAATAGTTGAATCTGACGACCGCCCAGCAAAGCGTAAAGGCCGAGATGGTTAATTGCTGACAGGAAGGCATGCCGCTTAAGTAATAACTACCTTCGTTTTGAAAAGGAAACACCGCACAGTCAGGCTTGAACCACCTGCGTACGATTGGCTCGTATCAGTGTTGGCGGTCCAACTAGTGCTACCTAATTATAACCATTTCAAACGCACCTGGTTCGTGGGATTATCACGTGCTCCTGCCAATTTGCTCATCGGCAACAGTACGGCCGATTTGGACGGCGTTTGAGTTGC
>JACCHV010000353.1:0-12866 GCA_018907245.1 Eupristina koningsbergeri
TAAGAAACTGTCCTTGAGAATGCGGGAATTGTTCATAATTTACAAATTTATATAAGATTTTTATTCGAAAGAAGGCTAATAAATTAAGATTTTCTGAAAAAAAGGAATTAAAAAGCATTAACCACAATAACATTTTTAATGATTTCTAATAGTGTATATAAAGTAAACGATATATAATAAAGAAATTTAGAAACTGTGGTTGAGAATGCGGGAATTGTTCATAATTTACAAATTTATATATGGGCTTTATCAGAATGAAGGCTAATAAATTGATATTTACTGAAAAAAAGGAATTAAAAAGCATTAACCATAATAAAATTTAAGAATATTTCTAATAGTGTATAGAGTCGAGGATATTTAGTAAAGAAATTTTGAAACTGTAGTTGAGAATGCGGGAATTGTTCATAATTTACAAATTTATATATTGGCTTCATCCGAAAGAAGTCTAATAAATTGATATTTTCTGAAAAAAAGGAATTAAAAAGCATTAACCACAATAACATTTTTAATGATTTCTAATAGTGTATATAAAGTAAACGATATTTAGTAAAGAAATTTAGAAACTGTGCTTGAGAATGCGGGAATTGTTCATAATATACAAATTTATATAAGATTTTTATTCGAAAGAAGGCTAATAAATGAAGTTTTTTTGAAAAAAAGGAATTAAAAAGCATTAACCATAATAAAATTTAAGAATATTTCTAATAGTGTATAGAGTCGAGGATATTTAGTAAAGAAATTTTGAAACTGTGGTTGAGAATGCGGGAATTGTTCATAATTTACAAATTTATATATGGGCTTCATCCGAAAGAAGTCTAATAAATTGATATTTTCTGAAAAAAAGGAATTAAAAAGCATTAACCACAATAACATTTTTAATGATTTCTAATAGTGTATATAAAATATACGATATATAGTAAAGAAATTTTGAAACTGTGGTTGAGAATGCGGGAATTGTTCATAATTTACGAATTTATATACGGGCTTTATCAGAAAGAAGGCTAATAAATTGATAATTTCTGAAAAACAGAAATTAAAAAGCATTAACCATAATAACATTTTTAATGATTTCTAATAGTGTATGTAAGTAAACGATATTTAGTAAAGAAACTTAGAAACTGTGCTTGAGAATGCGAGAGTGATTCATAATTTACAAATTTATATAAGATTTTTATTCGAAAGAAGGCCAATAAATTAAGATTTTCTGAAAAAAAGGATTTAAAAAGCATTAACCACAATAACATTTTTAATGATTTCTTATAGTGTATGTAAGTAAACGATATATAATAAAGATATTAAGAAACTCTCCTTGAGAATGCGGGAATTGTTCATAATTTACAAATTTATATAAGATTTTTATTCGAAAGAAGGATAATAAATTAAGATTTTCTGAAAAATAGGATTTAAAAAGCATTAACCACAATAACATTTTTAAAGATTTCTAATAGTGTATATAAAGGAAACGATATATAGTAAAGAAATTTAGAAACTGTGCTTGAGAATGCGGGAATTTTTCATAATTTACAAATTTATATATGGGCTTCATCAGAAAGAAGGCTAATAAATTGATATTTTCTGAAAAAAAGGAATTAAAAAGCATTAACCACAATAAAATTTAAGAATATTTCTAATAGTGTATGTAAGTAAACGATATTTAGTAAAGAAACTTAGAAACTGTGCTTGAGAATGCGAGAGTCATTCATAATTTACAAATTTATATAAGATTTTTATTCGAAAGAAGGCCAATAAATTAAGATTTTCTGAAAAAAAGGATTTAAAAAGCATTAGCCACAATTACATTTTTAATGATTTCTAATAGTGTATATAAAGTAAACGATATATAATAAAGAAATTTAGAAACTGTGCTTGAGAATGCGGGAATTGTTCATAATTTACAATTTTATATATGGGCTTTATCAGAAAGAAAGGTAATAAATTGATATTTTCTGAAAAAAAGGAATTAAAAAGCATTAACCACAATAAAATTTAAGAATATTTCTAATAGTGTATAGAGTCGAGGATATTTAGTAAAGAAATTTTGAAACTGTAGTTGAGAATGCGGGAATTGTTCATAATTTACAAATTTATATATTGGCTTCATCCGAAAGAAGTCTAATAAATTGATATTTTCTGAAAAAAAGGAATTAAAAAGCATTAACCACAATAACATTTTTAATGATTTCTAATAGTGTATATAAAGTAAACGATATTTAGTAAAGAAATTTAGAAACTGTGCTTGAGAATGCGGGAATTGTTCATAATATACAAATTTATATAAGATTTTTATTCGAAAGAAGGCTAATAAATGAAGTTTTTTTGAAAAAATGGAATTAAAAAGCATTAACCACAATAACATTTTTAAAGATTTCTAATAGTGTATATAATGTAAACGATATATAGTAAAGAAATTTAGAAACTGTGGTTGAGAATGCGGGAATTGTTCATAATTTACAAATTTATATATGGGCTTCATCCGAAAGAAGTCTAATAAATTGATATTTTCTGAAAAAAAGGAATTAAAAAGCATTAACCACAATAACATTTTTAATGATTTCTAATAGTGTATATAAAATATACGATATATAGTAAAGAAATTTTGAAACTGTGGTTGAGAATGCGGGAATTGTTCATAATTTACAAATTTATATATGGGCTTCATCCGAAAGAAGGCCAATAAATTAAGATTTTCTGAAAAAAAGGATTTAAAAAGCATTAACCACAATTACATTTTTAATGATTTCTAATAGTGTATATAAAGTAAACGATATATAATAAAGAAATTTAGAAACTGTGCTTGAGAATGCGGGAATTGTTCATAATTAACAAATTTATATAAGATTTTTATTCGAAAGAAGGCTAATAAATGAAGTTTTTCTGAAAAAATGGAATTAAAAAGCATTAACCACAATAACTTTTTTAATGATTTCTAATAGTGTATATAAAGTAAACGATATATAATAAAGAAATTTAGAAACTGTGCTTGAGAATGCGGGAATTGTTCATAATTTACAATTTTATATATGGGCTTTATCAGAAAGAAAGGTAATAAATTGAAATTTTCTGAAAAAAAGGAATTAAAAAGCATTAACCACAATAAAATTTAAGAATATTTCTAATACTGTATATAAAATATACGATATATAGTAAAGAAATTTAGAAACTGTGCTTGAGAATGCGGAAATTGTTCATAATTTACAAATTTATATATGGGCTTTATCAGAAAGAAGGCTAATAAATTGATATTTTCTGAAAAAAAGGAATTAAAAAGCATTAACCACAATAACATTTTTAATGATTTCTAATAGCGTATATAACGTAAACGATATATAATAAAGAAATTTAGAAACTGTGCTTGAGAATGCGGGAATTGTTCATAATATACAAATTTATATAAGATTTTTATTAGAAAGAAGGCTAATAAATTGATATTTTCTGAAAAAAAGGAATTAAAAAGCATTAACCACAATAAAATTTAAGAATATTTCTTATAGTGTATAGAGTAGAGGATATTTAGTAAAGAAATTTTGAAACTGTGGTTGAGAATGCGGAAATTGTTCATAATTTACAAATTTATATATGGGCTTTATCAGAATGAAGGCTAATAAATTGATATTTTCTGAAAAAAAGAAATTAAAAAGCATTAACCACAATAACATTTTTAATGATTTCTAAGAGTGTATGTAAGTAAACGATTTTTAATATAGAAACTTAGAAACTGTGCTTGAGAATGCGAGAGTCATTAATAATTTATAATTTATATATGATTTTTATTAGAAAGAAAGGTAATAAATTGATATTTTCTGAAAAAAAGAAATTAAAAAGCATTAACCACAATAGAATTTAAGAATATTTCTAATAGTGTATAGAGTAGAGGATATTTAGTAAAGAAATTTAGAAACTGTGCTTGAGAATGCGGGAATTGTTCATAATTTATAATTTACATATGATTTTTATTAGAAAGAAAGCTAATAAATTGATATTTTCTGAAAAAAAGAAATTAAAAAGCATTAACCACAATAGAATTTAAGAATATTTCTAATAGTGTATAGAGTAGAGGATATTTAGTAAAGAAATTTAGAAACTGTGCTTGAGAATGCGGGAATTGTTCATAATTTACAATTTTATATATGGGCTTTATCAGAAAGAAAGGTAATAAATTGATATTTTCTAAAAAAAGGAATTAAAAAGCATTAACCACAATAAAATTTAAGAATATTTCTAATAGTGTATAGAGTAGAGGATATTTAGTAAAGAAATTTTGAAACTGTGGTTGAGAATGCGGGAATTGTTCATAATTTATAAATTTATATATGGGCTTTATCAGAAAGAAGGCTAATAAATTGATAATTTCTGAAAAACAGAAATTAAAAAGCATTAACCATAATAACATTTTTAATGATTTCTAATAGTGTATGTAAGTAAACGATATTTAGTAAAGAAACTTAGAAACTGTGCTTGAGAATGCGAGAGTGATTCATAATTTACAAATTTATATAAGATTTTTATTCGAAAGAAGGCCAATAAATTAAGATTTTCTGAAAAAAAGGATTTAAAAAGCATTAACCACAATAACATTTTTAATGATTTCTAATAGTGTATGTAAGTAAACGATATATAATAAAGAAATTAAGAAACTGTCCTTGAGAATGCGGGAATTGTTCATAATTTACAAATTTATATAAGATTTTTATTCGAAAGAAGGATAATAAATTAAGATTTTCTGAAAAATAGGATTTAAAAAGCATTAACCACAATAACATTTTTAAAGATTTCTAATAGTGTATATAAAGGAAACGATATATAGTAAAGAAACTTAGAAACTGTGCTTGAGAATGCGGGAGTCATTCATAATTTATAATTTATATATGATTTTTATTCGAAAGAAGGCTAATAAATGAAGTTTTTCTGAAAAAATGGAATTAAAAAGCATTAACAACAAAAACATTTTTAAAGATTTCTAATAGTGTATATAAAGTAAACGATATTTAGTAAAGAAACTTAGAAAATGTGCTTGAGAATGCGAGAGTCATTCATAATTTATAATTTATATAAGATTTTTATTAGAAAGAAGGCTAATAAATTGATATTTTCTGAAAAAAAGGAATTAAAAAGCATTAACCACAATAACATTTTTAATGATTTCTAATAGTGTATATAAAGTAAATGATATTTAGTAACGAAACTTAGAAACTGTGCTTGAGAATGCGGGAATTGTTCATAATTTACAAATTTATATATGATTTTTATTAGAAAGAAGGCTAATAAATTGATATTTTTTGAAAAAAAGGAATTAAAAAGCATTAACCACGATAACATTTTTAATGATTTCTAATAGTGTATATAAAGTAAACGATATTTAGTAAAGAAATTTAGAAACTGTGCTTGAGAATGCGGGAATTGTTCATAATTTACAAATTTATATAAGATTTTTATTCGAAAGAAGGCTAATAAATGAAGTTTTTCTGAAAAAATGGAATTAAAAAGCATTAACCACAATAACATTTTTGATGATTTCTAATAGTGTATATAAAGTAAACGATATATAATAAAGAAATTTAGAAACTGTGCTTGAGAATGCGGGAATTGTTCATAATTTACAAATTTATATAAGTTTTTTATTCGAAAGAAGGCTAATAAATGAAGTTTTTCTGAAAAAATGGAATTAAAAAGCATTAACAACAAAAACATTTTTAAAGATTTCTAATAGTGTATATAAAGTAAACGATATTTAGTAAAGAAACTTAGAAAATGTGCTTGAGAATGCGAGAGTCATTCATAATTTATAATTTATATAAGATTTTTATTAGAAAGAAGGCTAATAAATTGATATTTTCTGAAAAAACGGAATTAAAGAGCATTAACCACAATAAAATTAAAGAATATTTCTAATAGTGTATAGAGTAGAGGATATTTAGTAAAGAAATTTAGAAACTGTGCTTGAGAATGCGGGAATTGTTCATAATTTACAACTTTATATATGGGCTTTATCAGAAAGAAGGCTAATAAATTGATATTTTCTGAAAAAAAGGAATGAAAAAGCATTAACAACAAAAACATTTTTAAAGATTTCTAATAGTGTATATAAAGTAAACGATATTTAGTAAAGAAACTTAGAAACTGTGCTTGAGAATGCGAGAGTCATTCATAATTTATAATTTATATATGATTTTTATTAGAAAGAAGGCTAATAAATTGATATTTTCGGAAAAAAAGAAATTAAAAAGCATTAACCACAATAACATTTTTAATGATTTCTAATAGTGTATGTAAGTAAACGATTTTTAATATAGAAACTTAGAAACTGTGCTTGACAATGCGAGAGTCATTCATAATTTACAAATTTATATAAGATTTTTATTCGAAAGAAGGATAATAAATTAAGATTTTCTGAAAAATAGGATTTAAAAAGCATTAACCACAATAACATTTTTAAAGTTTTCTAATAGTGTATATAAAGTAAACGATATTTAGTAAACAAACTTAGAAACTGTGCTTGAGAATGCGAGAGTCATTCATAATTTACAAATTTATTTAAGATTTTTATTCGAAAGAAGGATAATAAATTAAGATTTTCTGAAAAAAAGGATTTAAAAAGCATTAACCACAATAACATTTTTAAAGATTTCTAATAGTGTATATAAAGGAAACGATATATAGTAAAGAAATTTAGAAACTCTGCTTGAGAATATGGGAATTGTTCATAATTTACAAATTTATATATGGGCTTCATCAGAAAGAAGGCTAATAAATTGATATTTTCTGAAAAAAAGGATTTAAAAAGCATTAACCACAATAACATTTTTAAAGTTTTCTAATAGTGTATATAAAGTAACCGATATTTAGTAAAGAAACTTAGAAACTGTGCTTGAGAATGCGAGAGTCATTCATAATTTACAAATTTATATAAGATTTTTATTCGAAAGAAGGATAATAAATTAAGATTTTCTGAAAAAAAGGATTTAAAAAGCATTAACCACAATAAAATTTTTAAATATTTCGAAAAGTGTATCTAAAGTAAACGATATATAATAAAATAATTAAGAAACTGACCTTGAGAATGCGGGAATTGTTCATAATTTACAAATTTATATATGGGCTTTATCAGAATGAAGGCTAATAAATTGATATTTTCTGAAAAAAAGAAATTAAAAAGCATTAACCATAATAAAATTTTTAATGATTTCTAATAGTGTATATAAAGGAAACGATATATAGTAAAGAAATTTAGAAACTGTGCTTGAGAATGCGGGAAATGTTCATAATTTACAAATTTATATATGGGCTTCATCAGAAAGAAGGCTAATAAATTGATATTTTCTGAAAAAAAGCATTTAAAAAGCATTAACCACAATAACATTTTTAACGTTGTCTAATAGTGTATATAAAGTAAACGATATTTAGTAAAGAAACTTAGAAACTGTGCTTGAGAATGCGAGAGTCATTCATAATTTACAAATTTATATAAGATTTTTATTCGAAAGAAGGATAATAAATTAAGATTTTCTGAAAAAAAGGATTTAAAAAGCATTAACCACAATAACATTTTTAAAGATTTCTAATAGTGTATATAAAGGAAACGATATATAGTAAAGAAATTTAGATACTCTGATGGAGAATATGGGAATTGTTCATAATTTACAAATTTATATATGGGCTTCATCAGAAAGAAGGCTAATAAATTGATATTTTCTGAAAAAAAGGAATGAAAAAGCATTAACAACAAAAACATTTTTAAAGATTTCTAATAGTGTATATAAAGTAAACGATATTTAGTAAAGAAACTTAGAAACTGTGCTTGAGAATGCGAGAGTCATTCATAATTTACAAATTTATATAAGATTTTTATTCGAAAGAAGGCCAATAAATTAAGATTTTCTGAAAAAAAGGATTTAAAAAGCATTAACCACAATAACATTTTTAATGATTTCTAATAGTGTATGTAAGTAAACGATATTTAGTAAAGAAACTTAGAAACTGTGCTTGAGAATGCGAGAGTCATTCATAATTTACAAATTTATATAAGATTTTTATTCGAAAGAAGGATAATAAATTAAGATTTTCTGAAAAAAAGGATTTAAAAAGCATTAACCACAATAAAATTTTTAAATATTTCGAAAAGTGTATCTAAAGTAAACGATATATAATAAAATAATTAAGAAACTGACCTTGAGAATGCGGGAATTGTTCATAATTTACAAATTTATATATGGGCTTTATCAGAATGAAGGCTAATAAATTGATATTTTCTGAAAAAAAGAAATTAAAAAGCATTAACCATAATAACATTTTTAATGATTTCTAATAGTGTATATAAAGGAAACGATATATAGTAAAGAAATTTAGAAACTGTGCTTGAGAATGCGGGAAATGTTCATAATTTACAAATTTATATATGGGCTTCATCAGAAAGAAGGCTAATAAATTGATATTTTCTGAAAAAAAGCATTTAAAAAGCATTAACCACAATAACATTTTTAACGTTTTCTAATAGTGTATATAAAGTAAACGATATTTAGTAAAGAAACTTAGAAACTGTGCTTGAGAATGCGAGAGTCATTCATAATTTACAAATTTATATAAGATTTTTATTCGAAAGAAGGATAATAAATTAAGATTTTCTGAAAAAAAGGATTTAAAAAGCATTAACCACAATAACATTTTTAAATATTTCGAAAAGTGTATCTAAAGTAAACGATATATAATAAAGTAATTAAGAAACTGACCTTGAGAATGCGGGAATTGTTCATAATTTACAAATTTATATATGGGCTTTATCAGAATGAAGGCTAATAAATTGATATTTTCTGAAAAAAAGAAATTAAAAAGCATTAACCATAATAACATTTTTAATGATTTCTAATAGTGTATATAAAGGAAACGATATATAGGAAAGAAATTTAGAAACTGTACTTGAGAATGCGGGAAATGTTCATATTTTACAAATTTATATATGGGCTTCATCAGAAAGAAGGCTAATAAATTGATATTTTCTGAAAAAAAGGAATTAAAAAGCATTATTCACAATAACATTTTTAAAGATTTCTAATAGTGTATATAAAGGAAAAGATATATAGAAAAGAAATTAAGAAACTGTCCTTGAGAATGCGGGAATTGTTCATAATTTACAAATTTATATATGGGCTTTATCAGAATGAAGGCTAATACATTGATATTTTCTGAAAAAAGAAATTAAAAAGCATTAAGAAGGCTAATAAATTGATATTTTCTGAAAAAAAGGAATGAAAAAGCATTAACAACAAAAACATTTTTAAAGATTTCTAATAGTGTATATAAAGTAAACGATATTTAGGAAAGAAACTTAGAAACTGTGCTTGAGAATGCGAGAGTCATTCATAATTTACAAATTTATATAAGATTTTTATTCGAAAGAAGGCCAATAAATTAAGATTTTCTGAAAAAAAGGATTTAAAAAGCATTAACCACAATAACATTTTTAATGATTTCTAATAGTGTATGTAAGTAAACGATATATAATAAAGAAATTAAGAAACTGTCCTTGAGAATGCGGGAATTGTTCATAATTTACAAATTTATATAAGATTTTTATTCGAAAGAAGGTAATAAATTGAATTTTCTGAAAAAAAGGATTTAAAAAGCATTAACCACAATAACATTTTTAATGATTTCTAATAGTGTATATAAAGTAAACGATATATAATAAAGAAATTTAGAAACTGTGCTTGAGAATGCGGGAATTGTTCATAATTTACAAATTTATATATGGGCTTTATCAGAAAGAAAGGCTAATAAATTGATATTTTCTGAAAAAAAGGAATTAAAAAGCATTAACCACAATAACATTTTTAATGATTTCTAATAGTGTATGTAAGTAAACGATATATAGTAAAGAAATTAAGAAACTGTCCTTGAGAATGCGGGAATTGTTCATAATTTACAAATTTATATAAGATTTTTATTCGAAAGAAGGATAATAAATTAAGATTTTCTGAAAAATAGGATTTAAAAAGCATTAACCACAATAACATTTTTAAAGATTTCTAATAGTGTATATAAAGGAAACGATATATAGTAAAGAAACTTAGAAACTGTGCTTGAGAATGCGAGAGTCATTCATAATTTACAATTTATATATGGGCTTTATCAGAAAGAAGGCTAATAAATTGATATTTTCTGAAAAAAAGGAATTAAAAAGCATTAACCACAATAACATTTTTAATGATTTCTAATAGTGTATATAAAGTAAACGATATTTAGTAAAGAAACTTAGAAACTGTGCTTGAGAATGCGGGAATTGTTCATAATTTACAATTTATATATGGGCTTTATCAGAAAGAAGGCTAATAAATTGATATTTTCTGAAAAAAAGGAATTAAAAAGCATTAACCACAATAACATTTTTAATGATTTCTAATAGTGTATATAAAAGTAAACGATATTTAGTAAAGAAACTTAGAAACTGTGCTTGAGAATGCGGGAATTGTTCATAATTTACAATTTATATATGGGCTTTATCAGAAAGAAGGCTAATAAATTGATATTTTCTGAAAAAAAGGATTTAAAAAGCATTAACCACAATAACATTTTTAAAGTTTTCTAATAGTGTATATAAAGTAAACGATATTTAGTAAAGAAACTTAGAAACTGTGCTTGAGAATGCGAGAGTCATTCATAATTTACAAATTTATATAAGATTTTTATTCGAAAGAAGGATAATAAATTAAGATTTTCTGAAAAAAAGGATTTAAAAAGCATTAACCACAATAACATTTTTAAAGATTTCTAATAGTGTATATAAAGTAAACGATATATAGTAAAGAAATTTAGAAACTGTGCTTGAGAATGCGGGAATTGTTCATAATTTACAAATTTATATATGGGCTTTATCAGAAAGAAGGCTAATAAATTGATATTTTCTGAAAAAAAGAAATTAAAAAGCATTAACCACAATAACATTTTTAATATTTCTAATAGTGTATATAAAGTAAACGATATTTAGTAAAGAAATTTAGAAACTGTGCTTGAGAATGCGGGAATGTTCATAATTTACAAATTTATATATGGGCTTTATCAGAAAGAAGGCTAATAAATTGATATTTTCTGAAAAAAAGGAATTAAAAAGCATTAACCACAATAACATTTTTAAAGATTTCTAATAGTGTATATAAAGGAAACGATATATAGTAAAGAAATTTAGAAACTGTGCTTGAGAATGCGGGAATTGTTCATAATTTACAAATTTATATATGGGCTTTATCAGAATGAAGGCTAATACATTGATATTTTCTGAAAAAAAGAAATTAAAAAGCATTAACCACAATAACATTATTAATGATTTCTAATAGTGTATGTAAGTAAACGATATTTAGTAAAGAAACATAGAAACTGTGCTTGAGAATGCGAGAGTCATTCATAATTTACAAATTTATATAAGATTTTTTATGAAAGAAGGCCAATAAATTAAGATTTTCTGAAAAAAAGGATTTAAAAAGCATTAACCACAATAACATTTTTAATGATTTCTAATAGTGTATGTAAGTAAACGATATATAATAAAGAAATTAAGAAACTGTCCTTGAGCATGCGGGAATTGTTCATAATTTACAAATTGATATAAGATTTTTATTCGAAAGAAGGATAATAAAATAAGAATTTCTAAAAAATAGGATTTAAAAAGCATTAACCACAATAACATTTTTAAAGATTTCTAATAGTGTATCTAAAGTAAACGATATATAATAAAGAAATTAAGAAACTGTCCTTGAGAATGCGGGAATTGTTCATAATTTACAATTTTATATATGGGCTTTATCAGAATGCAGGCTAATAAATTGATATTTTCTGAAAAAAAGAAATTAAAAAGCATTAACCACAATAACATTTTTAATGATTTCTAATAATGTATGTAAGTAAACGATATTTAGTAAAGAAACTTAGAAACTGTGCTTGAGAATGCGAGAGTCATTCATAATTTACAAATTTATATAAGATTTTTATTCGAAAGAAGGCCAATAAATTAAGATTTTCTGAATAAACGGATTTAAAAAGCATTAACCACAATAACAGTTTTAAAGATTTCTAATAGTGTATATAAAGGAAACAATATATAGTAAAGAAACTTAGAAACTGTGCTTGAGAATGCGGGAATTGTTCATAATTTACAATTTTATATATGGGCTTTATCAGAAAGAAAGGTAATAAATTGATATTTTCTGAAAAAAAAGGAATTAAAAAGCATTAACAACAATAACATTTTTAAAGATTTCTAATAGTGTATATAAAGTAAACGATATATAGTAACGAAATTTAGAAACTGTGCTTGAGAATGCGGGAATTGTTCATAATTTACAAATTTATATATGGGCTTTATCAGAAAGAAAGCTGATAAATTGATATTTTCTGAAAAAAAGGAATTAAAAAGCATTAACCACAATAACATTTTTAATGATTTCTAATAGTGTATAAAAAGTAAATGATATTTAGTAACGAAACTTAGAAACTGTGCTTGAGAATGCGGGAATTGTTCATAATTTACAATTTTATATATGGGCTTTATCAGAAAGAAGGCTGATAAATTGATATTTTCTGAAAAAAAGGAATTAATAAGCATTAACCACAATAACATTTTTAATGATTTCTAATAGTGTATAAAAAGTAAATGATATTTAGTAACGAAACTTAGAAACTGTGCTTGAGAATGCGGGAATTGTTCATAATTTACAATTTTATATATGGGCTTTATCAGAAAGAAAGGTAATAAATTGATATTTACTGAAAAAAAGAAATTAAAAAGCATTAACAACAATAACATTTTTAAAGATTTCTAATAGTGTATATAAAGTAAACGATATATAGTAAAGAAATTTAGAAACTGTGCTTGAGAATGC
>JACCHV010000354.1:0-11432 GCA_018907245.1 Eupristina koningsbergeri
TTTGGATCTAGGCCTCCCGGTTAATGAGAAGAAAAAGGCAAGTAGTGAAGGGAAGAAGTTAGAAACGGGAAATACGTCACTGCTGGACTTTCCGCTAATGGAAGAAGATAAAGAACTAGAAAAAAAGGATAATTGGGATGAGACAAAGGGGTTCTCGGATTCTGCACCTGGGAAGATGGTGACAATATCTTCGGCAGAGTTAGAGGATATCGTAAACCGATGTCTACAAAGGGAAAGAGAAAAGAGGGAAAGAGAAGACAAAGTAGATGCAATGTGTAATAAGCTGGCGGAATTTTTAGTATATCTGAAGACAGTCAGGCAGTGGATGATTTTGAAACCGGTAGTGTTAGGAGTAAGAAGATACAACAGAAAGTTAGACGACCTACTAGACGGCATAGTAGTGACAACAGTAGTGATAGTAGTAGTGATGGTGAAAGCTATTCGCGAAGGAAAACGCGAAAGTCACAAGAAAAAGACGAAGGAGTAAGGGCCCTACGAGTGATGCAGTGCTGGAAATTAGAATTTTCGGGAGAAGATAAGCAGGATCCGGATGAGTTCATCGAAAGGTTGAACGAATGCCGGAAACATAGCCAAATTTCTGACACGGTATTGTTGTTAACGTTGCCTTGCGTATTAAGAGCCAAAGCAAGTCATTGGTTCAGAACGAAAGGTAACTTAATCAAAAATTGGGACCAATTTAAATCAGCATTTAGGAGTCGGTTCGGTAAAAGGTACGAACGACAGGACCTGATGGCGGATTTGAATAAAAGGACTCAACAGAAGGGTGAAGGGATTGAAAGCTTTGTAGAAAGTATTCAATCTGTGCTGGCCCACTTCGAACGACCACCTTTATTAGAGGACCAAGTGTCCATTGCGTATTGGAACTTATTGCCGGAGTATAGGACCTATGTAGCTGATAAAAGGATTGAGTCGTTCAAGGATTTATTATATTACGCACGCAAGTTGGAAAGGGTACAAAAGTTAAATGATAAATATGTACCCCCGGCACCGAAAGAAGAATATACGGTGCCTACAGCAGCTCCTCCTGAACCTAAGGGCAAAAAGGTAGTGAAGGTAGCAGCAGTTGGCGAAATGAATAGTAGTGTGGAGGAAACAGCGACGAAGGGGAAGAAATCGAAAAAGAAAGCTAAAGTAGCCGTAGCAGCAGTGATGGAAACCCCAATTCCGGCTCAAGTCGCATTTCCGGTAGTGAGTCAACCTCCATGGAAAAAGGTACCAAATCCTAACTTCCAAAAAGGACAGCCTAATAAATTTAAGAAAAATTGGGCAAACAACGTTCCAGGAGGACCTACTTCGTATTTCCAAAACAATTGGAATAATCAAGGAGCAGGAAATAACAAAAACAGCAGTGTAGTGGCAAACCCTGTAAACCCACAGCAAATACCAGTGAAGGAGGTGTTTCATGGGGCATGCGCGACGTGTCAAGCAGTAGGACATAAGGCAAGAGATTGCCCAAATCGGGTATGTTATCGTTGCCGGAAACCAGGACATATCGCGTGGGAATATCCTAATAACGCCTTGGACACGGGTCCGAAGTGCCAATTGTGCGGCAGGCCGAATTGCGAAATTAAAACCTGCCCCAATTGTGCACAATTTGTGCAACAGTGGGGAAATGGTCAAACGGGAGGGCAGACTCGTCCCGGCCCTTCCCAATAATGACCAAAGGGACAAATAACATAATTAGAGAGTGCAGTGGCGTAGTTCCCGGATTGTCTACAAATTTAGCGGATAATCACTTGGGAATAGCAAATATAAGTAGTGGCGGAGCTCAGAAGATATCTGTTCCTCTAACAGATACTATTGCTGAGTCAGCAGATAAATTAGCAGTGTTGGGAAGTGGCGAAGCTTCGCTGTTATCTAAAAATCAATTGGATAATGGTATGAAGTTAGCAAATCAGGTAGTGGAGAAGTGTAGTGGCGGAACTCCTCAATTATTCAAAAATAATGAGGAATTAGCAAAAATTTTAAGTAAGCAGTGTAGTGGCGTACCTCTTCAATTATCTGAGGTGGAATCAGATAAAAAGGAAGAGTTAGCGGAAAAAAGGGTGGTGCAGTGTCGTGGCGTAACTTCTTGCCAATCTGGGAGGCCAGATGAAGGCGAGAAGCTAGCAACCTCCGTGGAATTGCCGGAGCAAGACCAGGAGGATATTTTGGTAGTGTTGGAAGAAAGTCTGCAGAAAATGAGGTTAATGGACGAGTTGAACCCAGTCACGAGTCCAGAAGAGATTATCCAGAGACCAATTCAACCAAATGAAGAATTAAGTAGTGAAATGGAACAAAATCAAGTTTCAGATCCAGTAATTCCATTGGTGGAACAAGGTAATGATGGAATATTGAAAACTAAGAACATCGCTGGTTCATCCTTAGAAAACAGGAGTTTCTTTGATGTGAATATAGCTGGTGTTAAATATAAAGCGTTGTGTGACCCAGGAGCGATGATATCTTTGGTCAGGAGCAGAGTAGCTGCACAACTGAAAGATAATTTAGTTCCCACGTCATCAGGAGTTAAATGTGCAACAGGAACAGTAAGCAAAGCTTTGGGAGTCCTGTCACTAAAGATGAACGTCGACGGATGGGAATTAATCATGAAAGTTAGGGCAGTAAAGCAACTGGATCAAGATATGATCCTCGGGATGGACTTCTGCAGACTATTCAACATAGACACGCGTTTTGGCCGGGGCCTGTGGCGTGCTAGGGAGGGGGAGTGGAGAGAATTCTCCAGAAGTGGTAGTGAAGGAAATACTGTCATTCAAATTGAATGTGCAGGTATTTCAGAGTTAAGTAGTGTAGAGAAGATGAAAATAGATAAGTTAGTGAAGAAAATCTTGTCAAGAGCAACTGGGAAGCCTGGCGGAACAACACTAACGGAACATTTCATCAATGTACAAGGAGCTGAACCTGTGAAACATAAATTTAGGCGAATGTCTCCAAAAATGTTACAGGTGGCCCATGAAGAAGTGAGGGAGATGCTAAAAGGAGGCATAATAGAAAAATCCGCTAGTGATTGGAGCAGCGCGCCAGTGATGGTGAAAAAGGCGGATGGAAGCTACCGATTTTGCGTGGACTATAGGGATTTGAACAAGGTAACGAAGAAGGATGCCTATCCATTACCATCGATGGACGGAATCTTAGATAAATTGAGGAAGGCTCAATATTTATCCAAGATCGATCTAAAACAGGCGTATTTTCAAGTTCCTTTGGAGGAGGCTAGTAAGAAGTACACAGCCTTTGCAATTCCGGGCTCAGGACTTTGGCAATTTCGTAGGATGCCGTTTGGACTTACTAACGCGCCTATGACCTTCCAGAGACTGATTGATGCATTATTTGGACCGGAATTCGAGCCCTATATCTTCGCGTATCTGGACGACATATTAATTGCGACAGAGACGTTTGAGGAACACGTAAAATGGTTGAAAGTAGTGTTGGAGAAGATAGTAAGTGCGGGCTTAACTATCAACCAAAAGAAGTGTGAGTTCGGATGCACCTCTGTGACGTATTTGGGGTTTATACTGGATAAAAATGGTTTACGACCTGATGAATCCAAGGTGGCACCGGTAGTGGAGTATCCAGCACCAAATACGGTAAAACAACTGAGAAGATTCTTAGGAATGATCGGTTGGTACTCTCGCTTTATTCCACAAGATTCTGAAATTAAAATTCCGTTAGTGAAACTTTTAAGGAAAGGACAACCGTCGAAATGGGCAGAGGAACAGCAGGAGGCGTTCGAGAAACTAAAAGAAGCACTAACGAAGGCTCCGGTATTGAGAAGACCTGATTTTAGTAGGAGTTTCGCAGTACAATGTGATGCTAGTGGTTTTGCGATTGGGGCCGTTCTCACTCAAGAATTTGAGGATGGAGAACACCCAATTCTTTATATTAGCAGAGTATTGACCGCTCCGGAACGGAATTATACTACTAGTGAAAGGGAGTGTTTGGCATTGTTGTGGGCAATTAAGAAATTTCGTCTTTACATAGAGGGATATAAATTCAAGGCAGTGACGGATCACAGTGCTCTCAAATGGTTGAGAAATTTAAAGGATCCCACGGGAAGATTAGCCCGATAGGCTTTAGAGATGCAACAGTGGGAGTTTGAGATTGAACACCGCCGCGGAGCTAATCATTACGTTCCAGACGCCCTATCTAGAATGTTCGAGGATGAGGAGGTCTCATCGTTTACGGACGTTCAAGATCAGTGGTATTTGCAACGAATGAGGGAGATTGAGGAAACTCCGAACAAATATCCTAAATGGAAGGTCGAACAAGGTAGGATTTATTGTCATCGGCGGGATGCGTTACTGGATCCTATTTTGTTTCGTGAGGAGAAATGGAAACTGGTAGTGCCTAAAGAATTCAGGAAGAGAGTGCTGGAGGAAGCCCATTGCGAAGCGAGTTCGGGACATCTAGGTGTGGAGAAGACTTACGATAGAGTGGCTCGCGAATATTACTAGCCAGGTGTTTGGTATGACGCAAATAGGTTTGTGCACGAATGCCTAGAATGTCAGAAATATAAGGTATCGCAATCGGGTCCCAAAGGGTTAATGGGAACCAGAGTAGTGGAATGGCCTTGGGTAGTGGTAGCAGCTGACTTGATGGAGTTTCCACCGAGTAAAAAGGGATTCAAATATCTGCTGGTATTTCAGGATTTATTTACTCGATGGATCGAAGTCCAACCGTTAAAATCAGCAGAAGGGAAAGCAGTGTCGAAGGCTTTCGAGGAGTTGGTGTTGTTCAGATGGGAAACTCCTAAGTACCTATTAACTGACAATGGAAAGGAGTTCATTAATAAGTGGTTAAAGAGTACTTTGGAGGAATACGGGGTAAAACATGTAACAACACCTCCGTATCATCCTCAGGCCAATCCCGTTGAGCGGAGTAATAGGACTATAAAAACTATGATTGCTACGTTCATCGAGGAAGATCACAGAGACTGGGACGTGCACATACATGAGTTCAGACATGCAGTGAATACGGCAGTGCAGGCTACGACTCAGGTGTCGCCAGCCTTTCTGAATTATGGAAGGAATCCCCGTCCTGTAAAGAGTTTGAGAAGTGAAGTGGAGGGTCATCAATTAATCAAGAAGATAGACCCGGAAGTGTGGAGGGATCGAGTAAGGAGACTCGATGCCCTACGAGACCTAGTAGTGTTGTTCATCGAAAAAGAAAGATTGAGGCAGGGAAAACTTTTTAATAAGGGAAGAAGTAGTGTCGAATATGTAGTGGGAGATAGGGTCATGAGGAGGACTCATGAACTATCTAATGTAGGTAAAAAGTTTTCCGCCAAATTAGCTCCGAAGTATGAGGGACCTTTCGAGATTGTAGAAAAACTATCACCGGTGGTATATGTAATATCAGGGCAAGGTAGGAAGATCTCGAAGGCTCATGTTTCGGAACTCAAGAACTTTATTCCTGTCCGGGAAGGGAATTAGGGAAAATAGTTCTTTCTCCGTAGGTAGGAATATTAAGATTTCTTGAGACTAATTTTTTTATTTTTCAGATGAATAAGATACAATTTGGAACGGTGCCCTTTATCGCCGAATTGGAGGCGATTCCTGAGGAGGAGGAGGCACCAGTGATGGCGGCATTGTCGGTAGTGGGGGATTTGTGGTTAGAGGAGCTAACCATAGAACCATCTAAGGAGATGGAGGTGGCCCTCCCCCAAATCCTAGAAATATTACCAGAGGTGGTAATGGAGGAAGAAAGAGAAGAGGATGAGTGGATGAAGTCACCTCCTCGAAGGATTTCGAAGTCGGCAGCCAGGAGGAAGCGGAGACGGGCCAGGACGGTCAACCCCCGGAGACATTTAGAGATGGGGGATATATTCTCTGGGGTTGAGAGTCCACCTATAATCCAGGTTAGGCCCATTCCCGTTTCGGCCTCGGCGGTCGACTCCGGAAGGAATCGAGGAGTGGCCTCCACTCACCCTAAACTAGATTTAGGGAAAAGGGGGGTGAAAAGGTTGGAGAGACCGGTTCCATTCCGGATATGGAGTGAGAATTCGCACCTGCCCGTAGTGGAACGCGGGACGATGTTTGGGAGGCTAAATAAAATCCCAACGAGGCCAGAAGTCGATCCACCCATCGGGGTTTGTTTTATATGTTGGAGAAGGGGGCATAAGAGAGGGGATTGTCCCCAACCCGCGGCACACGTCTTCTGCTACAATTGTGGCAGAAGGGGTGTTGATCTTGCGGATTGTCCGCGATGTGCCGAAAGGCATCGTGAGATAGTCCGCAGGAGAGAGAGTAGGGTCGCGGAAACACCGATGGTGGGGTTGACGGATGGAGTGGAGGAAAGAACGGGAGTCCTGCCCCAAGGAAAAAGTGGATCCGAAGCAATTAAGGGGCAACCCAAGATTGTGGAGGATCGACCGGTTCCGAAGGATATGGACACCGTTCTTCGGGTATTACAAGCTATTAAGGACTTGACCCCAGACCTCCAATCTATTATTGTGAGGGGTGTGTTTGGTGGGGATTCCCCGAGAGGGTAGAATCTCACTAGGCCCTCCCCTTGCAATAACACCCTATCCTATTTTATCCTATCCTCTATCTTTCCTTTCCTGAAAAGAGCTAGTGTTGGTCATAGATTATTCTATGAAAAAGGTAGTGTAGTAATCATAAATCAAAACTACAGGGAAGTTTTGGTTTAGGGAGGGGGTTTATAATGAATATATTATTCATTATTGATTAAATTATTTTTTCTTTTCTGTATTGTGAATTGTCTAACCTAAAAATAAACATTAAAAATAATTAATATTTGTTTGTGTATGTATATATTTATAATATAAGAATGATAAAATGATTTATTTAAAATTGATTTTAATATACTCCCTGTAATATGGTAGTGAATGATGTAGGCCATCAGATTGATGATTTTAATATTTTGAGAAAATGAATATGTTGTTTATATTCTGTCACTTGTTGATTGTATGAAACTAACATGAGGCCGGATGTCTTTAAGGTATAGGCGGCGTTGGTGTGCACGAAGTAGACAAGGACAGAGATAGGCGGGAAAGTGTATTAAGTATATATGTATATATAAAGTGCATATATACGGTAGTGTGAGTGATTAAAAATTGTAGTGTAGTGCCGCCGTGAAATGGCCGATAATTGTAGTGTACATAATTATCGGCACAGTAGTGTATCTTCTTATTTTGTGCCCGATTTAATATTGTGTTTGTTTAGTCAATCACGATGAAGAATCAGCGGCGCGAAAAGGAAGATGGACTATATTTGTTGAATCACCAATTGTGAATTTTGATTTTCGCGTAAAGAAAATTTTGAAGATTCATAATTGGTGAAAATTTAAAGTAGTGCAGTGAAATGGGTTAGTGATAAGAGAATTTACAGTTAGTTCTTTTTCACCTTTGAGAATAGAATTATCAATAGTTTTTGTTGTGAATTTATAATTGATATTATTGAGATAAATTAAATTATTATATATATAATATAATTACTATAATTATTTAGTGTTGGTGCTTTAGATATTATTATAATATTATTATAATAATATATTCTTTATTAAAGTAAAGTAGTGATAGAGAGTGTGAGTGGGAAATATTATTGCATTATATGTGATAAAATCTATATATATATATATTTGATAAAAATTTAATAATCAAGATTAATAAATAATATATTAACAACGAAGGAGTATATAAGATATATATTGGATTAATCAAAAAGGGAATTGTCTAATAAGAAAATTTAATTAACTATTGATTCAATATAATATTCTATTAAATAAAGCAAGACAGTAAGTAAATTAAAAATAAATTTTAATGTTATTTATTATATTATTGACGGAGAAAGAATTATTTACTCATTAAAGGTAATCTTTTATATATATATATATATTTATGAATTTAATAATTTAATTTATATTTAATTATATATTTATTGTTATTTACATTTATTTATTTATATTTATATTTATATTTATTTATGTTTATGTATATATTCTATAAATGCATTATAGTGATGGTGATTGATGAGAAATTTATTTAGTGAGTGAGATTAATAGTGCAATTGAAAACTATATAAATATTTAAAAATTCAACGGAATCTCCCCTTAGTACATCATAGGTAGTGTTGGTTTAATTTAAATTTATTTATAATTTCGAGTGATTTGTGCGTGGTAGAAAATATTTATTTTTACGTGGGTAAAAGTAATAATTATTACCACATTACAAAATCTACTTGTACTTTCAAAAACCGTACATATTATTTATTTATTTAATTGTATATATTAGTATTAAGATGAATATACTACAAATCTTTAAAAATTCGAAAAATACCATTAAAAATAAAATAATTTCAGGATATTTTTAACAAACTTTAAAATTACTGGGTACTCAGAATGGTAATTTTAAAACTGTACTTGTACTATCAAAAACCGTACATATTATTTTTTATTTAATTATATCTATTAGTATTAACATGAATTTACTAGAAATCTTTAAATTTCTAAAAAATACCATTAAAAATGAAAATATTTTAGGCAAATTTTAATAAAATTTCAAATACTGAGTATTGAGTATAGTAATTTTAAAACTGTACTTGTACTTTCAAAAACCGTATATATTATTAATTTATTTAATTATAACTATTAGTATTAAAATGAATATACAAGAAATCTTTAAATTTCTAAAAAATAGCATTAAAAATAAAATAATTACAGGATAATTTTAATAAAATCTAAATAAACTGGGTACTCAGAATAGTAATTTTAAAACACTACTTGTACTTTCAAAAACAATACATATTTTTTATTTATTTAATTATATATATTAGTATTAAGATGAATATACTAGAAATCTTTAAAAATTCGAAAAATATCATTAAAAATAAAATAATTTCAGGATATTTTTAACAAACTTTAAAATACTGAGTATTGAGTATAGTAATTTTAAAACTGTATTTGTATTTTCAAAAACCGTACATATTTTTTATTTATTCAATTACATGTATTAGTATTAAGATGAATATACAAGAAATCTTTAAATTTCGAACAATAGCATAAAAAATGAAATAATTTCAGGATAATTTTAATAAAATTTCAAATACTGAGTATTGAGTATAGTAATTTTAAAACTGTACTTGTACTTTCAAAAACCGTATATATTATTAATTTATTTAATTATAACTATTAGTATTAAGATGAATATACTAGAAATCTTTAAATTTCTAAAAAATAGCATTAAAAATGAAATATTTTAGGAAAATTTTAATAAAATTTCAAATACTGAGTATTGAGAATAGTAATTTTAAAAAACTACTTGTACTTTCAAAAACCGTATATATTTTTTATTTATTTAATTGTATCTATTAGTATTAAGATGAATGTACAAGAAATCTTTAAATTTCGAAAAATAGCATTAAAAATGAAATAATTTCAGGATAATTTTAATAAAATTTCAAATACTGAGTATTGAGTATAATAATTTTAAAACTGTATTTGTATTTTCAAAAACCGTACATATTTTTTATTTATTCAATTACATGTATTAGTATTAAGATGAATATACAAGAAATCTTTAAATTTCGAACAATAGCATAAAAAATGAAATAATTTCAGGATAATTTTAATAAAATTTCAAATACTGAGTATTGATTATAGTAATTTTAACACATTATTTGTACTTTCAAAAACCGTACATATTTTTTATTTATTTAATTACATGTATTAGTATTAAGATGAATATACAAGAAATCTTTTATTTCTAAAAAATAGCATAAAAATATAATAATTTCAGGATAATTTTAATAAAATTTAAAATACTGAGTATTGAGTATAGTAATTTTAAAACTGTATTTGTACTTTCAGAAACCATACATATTATTTATTTATTTAATTGTATCTATTAGTATAAAGATGAGAATACTAAAAATTCTTGAAAAAGTTCAAAAATAAAAGCATTAAAAATGAAATAATTTCAAGATAATTTTCATTTATTTTAAAAATACTGGGTAGTGCGAATAGTAATTTTAAAACTGTTTTTGAACTTTCAAAAACCATACATATCATTTATTTATTTAACTGTCTCAATTAGTATTAAGATGAAAATCCTAGTAAACTTTGAAAAAGTTCAAAAATGAGCATTCAAATAAAATAAGTTCAGGATAATTTTAAAATAATTTATAAATACTGGGTATTCAGAATAGTAATTTTAATTCTGTACGTGTACTTTCAAAAACCATACATACCATTTTTTTATGTAATTGTCTCAATTAGTATAAATATGAGTATACTAGAAATCTTTAACAAATCAAAGAAATAGCATTCAAAATGAAATAATTTCAGCATAATTTTAATATAATTTAAAAATACTGGGAACTGAATTTAATATTTTCAAAATTGTGCTTGTACTTTCTAAATCCGTATATATCATTTATTTATTTAATTGTATCTATTAGTGTAAAGATGAGAATACTAGAAATCTTTAAACACTCAAATAAATAGCATTAAAAATGAAAAATTTGAGGATAATTTTAATATAATTTAAAAATACTGGGTGCTGAGAATAGTAATTTTAAAACTGTACCTGTACATTGAAAAACCGTACATATTTTTTATTTATTTAATTACATGTATTAGTATTAAGATGAATATACTAGAAATCCTTAATAATTCAAAAAAATAGCATTCAAATAAAATAATTTCAGGATAATTTTAATATAATTTAAAAATACTGGGAACTGAATTTAATATTTTCAAAACTGTACTTGTACTTCCGAAAACCGACATATTATTTATTTATTTAATTGTATCTATTAGTATAAAGATTAATATACTGGAAATCTATGAAATAATTAAAAAAAATAGCAATAAAAATGAAATAATTTCAGGATAATTTTAATATAATTAAAAAAGATTGAGTATTGAAAATAGTAATTTTAAAACTGTACTTGTACATTCAAAAAACGTACATATTATTAATTTATTTAATTGTATCTATTATTGTAAATATGAATATACTAGAAATCTTTTAAATAATTAAAAAAAATATCATTAAAAATAAAATAATTTCAGGATAATTTTAATATAAATTAAAAATATTGGATATTGAGAATAGTAATTTTAATACTGTACATGTACTTTCAAAAAACGTACATATTATTAATTTATTTAATTGTATCTATTAGTATAAAGATAAATATACTGAAAATCTTTGAAATAATTGAAAAAAATTGCAATAAAAATGAAATAATTTCAGGATAATTTTAATATAATTAAAAAAATCTGGGTATTGAGAATAGTAATTTTAAAACTGTAATTGTACTTTCAAAAAACGTACATATTATTAATTTATTTAATTGTATCTATTAGTATAAAGATAAATATACTGAAAATCTTTGAAATAATTAAAAAAAATAGTAATAAAAATGAAATAATTTCAGGATAATTTTAATATAATT
>JACCHV010000357.1:0-16505 GCA_018907245.1 Eupristina koningsbergeri
TATAATAATGACAATTTTAATTTCTACAATAAAATCTTAATTTTATGCACTTGAGAATGTAAAAACAACGTATATAGTCCCAAAACACTGCAATTGTAAATGGATTTTATGTATATAAACAAAATACAGCTGGCATTTACATAAGATTGGCAAAATGCATCTGGAAATGCATAAGAAATTTGACTATAATAATGACAAATTGATTTTCTATAATAAAATCTTAATTTAATGCACTTGGGGATGTAAAAACAACGTATATAGTCCCAAACTACTGCAATTGTAAATGGATTTTCTTATATATAAACAAAATTGTGCTGATATTTATATGAGATTGTTAAAATGCACCTGTGAGTGCACAATAAATTTGACTATAATAATGACAATTTTAATTTCTACAATAAAATCTTAATTTTATGCACTTGAGAATGTAAAAACAACGTATATAGTCCAAAAACACTGCAATTGTAAATGGATTTTCATGTATATAAACAAAATACAGCTGGCATTTACATAAGATTGGCAAAATGCATCTGGAAGTGCATAAGAAATTTGACTATAATAATGACAATTTGATTTTCTATAATAAAATCTTAATTTAATCTACTTGCTGATGTAAAAACAACGTATATAGTCCCAAAATACTGCAATTGTAAATGGATTTTCTTGTATATAAACAAAATAGAGCTGGTTTTTATATGAGATTGTTAAAGTGCACATGTTAGAGCATATTAAATTAGCATATAATAATGACAATTTGAATTTCTACAATAAAATCTTAATTTAATGGACTTGGGGATGTAAAAACAACGTATATAGTCCCAGAATACTGCAATTGTAAATGGATTTTCTTATATATAAACAAAATTGAGCTGGTATTTATATGAGATTGTTAAAATGCACCTGTGAGTGCATAATAAATTTGACTATAATAATGACAATTTTAATTTCTACAATAAAATCTTAATTTTATGCACTTGAGAATGTAAAAACAACGTATATAGTCCCAAAACACTGCAATTGTAAAATGGATTTTTTTCTATATAAACAAAATACAGCTGGTATTTAAATGAGATTGTCGAAATGCACCTGCAAGTGAAGAATAAATTAGCATATAATAATGGCAATTTGAATTCCATAAACGAAATCCAAATTTATTGCACTTGAGAATGTAAAACCAATGTATAGAGTCTCACAATACTGAAATGGTAAATGGATTTTCTTGTTTATAAACAAAATACAGCTGGTATTTAAATGAGATTGTCGAAATGCACCTACAAGTGCAGAATAAATTAGCATATAATAATGACAATTTGAATTTCTACAATAAAATCTTAATTTAATGCACTTGGTGATGTAAAAACAACGTATATAGTCCCAAAATACTGGAATTGTAAATGGACTTTCTTGTATATAAACAAAATAGAGCTGGTTTTTATATGAGATTGTTAAAATGCACCTGCAAGTGCATAATAAATTAGCATATAATAATGGCAATTTGAATTCCATAAACGAAATCCAAATTTATTGCACTTGAGAATGTAAAACCAATGTATAGAGTCTCACAATACTGAAATTGTAAATGGATTTTCTTATATATAAACAAAATAGTGCTGGTATTTATATGAGATTGTTAAAATGCACCTGTGAGTGCACAATAAATTTGACTATAATAATGACAATTTTAATTTCTACAATAAAATCTTAATTTTATGCACTTGAGAATGTAAAAACAACGTATATAGTCCCAAAACACTGCAATTGTAAATGGATTTTATGTATATAAACAAAATACAGCTGGCATTTACATAAGATTGGCAAAATGCATCTGGAAATGCATAAGAAATTTGACTATAATAATGACAAATTTATTTTCTATAATAAAATCTTAATTTAATGCACTTGGGGATGTAAAAACAACGTATATAGTCCCAAACTACTGCAATTGTAAATGGATTTTCTTATATATAAACAAAATTGTGCTGATATTTATATGAGATTGTTAAAATGCACCTGTGAGTGCACAATAAATTTGACTATAATAATGACAATTTTAATTTCTACAATAAAATCTTAATTTTATGCACTTGAGAATGTAAAAACAACGTATATAGTCCAAAAACACTGCAATTGTAAATGGATTTTCATGTATATAAACAAAATACAGCTGGCATTTACATAAGATTGGCAAAATGCATCTGGAAGTGCATAAGAAATTTGACTATAATAATGACAATTTGATTTTCTATAATAAAATCTTAATTTAATCTACTTGGTGATGTAAAAACAACGTATATAGTCCCAAAATACTGCAATTGTAAATGGATTTTCTTGTATATAAACAAAATAGAGCTGGTTTTTATATGAGATTGTTAAAGTGCACATGTTAGAGCATATTAAATTAGCATATAATAATGACAATTTGAATTTCTACAATAAAATCTTAATTTAATGGACTTGGGGATGTAAAAACAACGTATATAGTCCCAGAATACTGCAATTGTAAATGGATTTTCTTATATATAAACAAAATTGAGCTGGTATTTATATGAGATTGTTAAAATGCACCTGTGAGTGCATAATAAATTTGACTATAATAATGACAATTTGAATTTCTACAATAAAATCTTAATTTTATGCACTTGAGAATGTAAAAACAACGTATATAGTCCCAAAACACTGCAATTATAATTGGATTTTATGTATATAAACAAAATACAGCTGGCATTTACATAAGATTGGCAAAATGCATCTGGAAATGCATAAGAAATTTGACTATAATAATGACAAATTGATTTTCTATAATAAAATCTTAATTTATTGCACTTGAGAATGTAAAACCAACGTATATAGAACCAAAATACTAAAATTATAAATGTATTTTTTTGTATATAAACAAAGAACAGCTGGTATTTACATGAGATTGTCAAAATTCACATGCAAGTGCATAATAAATTAGCATATAATGATGATAATTTGATTTTCTACAATAAAATCTTAATTTAATGTACTTCAGAATGCAAAAAACAGAGGATATATTCCTAAGTTATGCAATTATAAATGTATTTTTTTGTATATACACAAAATAGAACTGGCATTTACATGAGATTGTTAAAATGCACCTGTGAGTGCACATAAATTTGACTATAATAATGACAATTTTAATTTCTACAATAAAATCTTAATTTAATGCACTTGAGGATGAAAAACCAATGTATATAGTCCCAAAATACTGCAATTGTAAATGGATTTTCTTCTATTTAAACAACATACAGCTGGTATTTAAATGAGATTGTCGAAATGCACCTGCAAGTGCATAATAAATTAGCATATAATAATGGCAATTTGAATTCCATAAACGAAATCCAAATTTATTGCACTTGAGAATGTAAAACCAATGTATAGAGTCTCACAATACTGAAATGGTAAATGGATTTTCTTGTTTATAAACAAAATACAGCTGGTATTTAAATGAGATTGTCGAAATGCACCTACAAGTGAAGAATAAATTAGCATATAATAATGACAATTTGAATTTCTACAATAAAATCTTAATTTAATGCACTTGAGGATGTAAAAACAACGTATATAGAACCAAAATACTAAAATTATAAATGTATTTTTTTGTATATAAACAAAGAACAGCTGGTATTTAAATGAGATTGTCGAAATGCACGTGCAAGTGCAGAATAAATTAGCATATAATAATGACAATTTTAATTTCTACTATAATATCTTAATTTAATGCACTTGAGGATGTTAAAACAACCTATAATGTCCCAAAATACTGAAATTGTAAATGTATTTTTTTGTATATAAACAAAACAGAGCTGGTATTTACATGAGATTGTCGAAATGCACCTGCAAGTGCAGAATAAATTAGCATATAATAATGGCAATTTGAATTCCATATATAAAATCCTAATTTATTGCAGTTGAGAATGTAAAACCAATGTATAGAGTCTCACAATACTGAAATTGTAAATGGATTTTCTTGTTTATAAACAAAATATAGCTGGTATTTAAATGAGATTGTCAATTTGCACCTGCAAGTGCAGAATAAATTAGCATATAATAATGACAATTTAATTTCTACAATAAAATCTTAATTTAATGCACTTGAGGATGTAAAAACAACGTATATATTCCCAGAATACTGAAATTGTAAATGGATTTTCTTTTATGTAAACAAAATACAGCTAGCATTTACATAAGGTTGTCAAAATGCACCTGCAAGTGCATAATAAATTAGCATATAATAATGACAATTTTAATTTCTACAATAAAATCTTAATTTAATGCACTTGAGGATGTAAAACCAACGTATATAGAACCAAAATACTAAAATTATAAATGTATTTTTTTGTATATAAACAAAGAACAGCTGGTATTTAAATGAGATTGTCGAAATGCACGTGCAAGTGCAGAATAAATTAGCATATAATAATGACAATTTTAATTTCTACTATAATATCTTAATTTAATGTACTTGAGGATGTTAAAACAACCTATAATGTCCCAAAATACTGAAATTGTAAATGTATTTTTTTGTATATAAACAAAATAGAGCTGGTATTTACATGAGATTGTCGAAATGCACCTGCAAGTGCATAATAAATTAGCATATAATAATGGCAATTTGAATTCCATAAACGAAATCCAAATTTATTGCACTTGAGAATGTAAAACCAATGTATAGAGTCTCACAATACTGAAATGGTAAATGGATTTTCTTGTTTATAAACAAAATACAGCTGGTATTTAAATGAGATTGTCGAAATGCACCTACAAGTGAAGAATAAATTAGCATATAATAATGACAATTTGAATTTCTACAATAAAATCTTAATTTAATGCACTTGGGGATGTAAAAACAACGTATATAGTCCCAAACTACTGCAATTGTAAATGGATTTTCTTATATATAAACAAAATACAGCTGGTATTTATATGAGATTGTTAAAATGCACCTGTGAGTGCAGAATAAATTAGCATATAATAATGACAATTTTAATTTCTACTATAATATCTTTAATTTAATGCACTTGAGGATGTTAAAACAACGTATATAGAACCAAAATACTAAAATTTTAAATGTATTTTTTTGTATATAAACAAAGAACAGCTGGTATTTAAATGAGATTGTCGAAATGCACGTGCAAGTGCAGAATAAATTAGCATATAATAATGACAATTTTAATTTCTACTATAATATCTTAATTTAATGTACTTGAGGATGTTAAAACAACCTATAATGTCCCAAAATACTGAAATTGTAAATGTATTTTTTTGTATATAAACAAAATAGAGCTGGTATTTACATGAGATTGTCGAAATGCACCTGCAAGTGCATAATAAATTAGCATATAATAATGGCAATTTGAATTCCATAAACGAAATCCAAATTTATTGCACTTGAGAATGTAAAACCAATGTATAGAGTCTCACAATACTGAAATGGTAAATGGATTTTCTTGTTTATAAACAAAATACAGCTGGTATTTAAATGAGATTGTCGAAATGCACCTACAAGTGCAGAATAAATTAGCATATAATAATGACAATTTGAATTTCTACAATAAAATCTTAATTTAATGCACTTGGTGATGTAAAAACAACGTATATAGTCCCAAAATACTGGAATTGTAAATGGACTTTCTTGTATATAAACAAAATAGTGCTGGTATTTATATGAGATTGTTAAAATGCACCTGTGAGTGCACAATAAATTTGACTATAATAATGACAATTTTAATTTCTACAATAAAATCTTAATTTTATGCACTTGAGAATGTAAAAACAACGTATATAGTCCCAAAACACTGCAATTGTAAATGGATTTTATGTATATAAACAAAATACAGCTGGCATTTACATAAGATTGGCAAAATGCATCTGGAAATGCATAAGAAATTTGACTATAATAATGACAAATTGATTTTCTATAATAAAATCTTAATTTAATGCACTTGGGGATGTAAAAACAACGTATATAGTCCCAAACTACTGCAATTGTAAATGGATTTTCTTATATATAAACAAAATTGTGCTGATATTTATATGAGATTGTTAAAATGCACCTGTGAGTGCACAATAAATTTGACTATAATAATGACAATTTTAATTTCTACAATAAAATCTTAATTTTATGCACTTGAGAATGTAAAAACAACGTATATAGTCCAAAAACACTGCAATTGTAAATGGATTTTCATGTATATAAACAAAATACAGCTGGCATTTACATAAGATTGGCAAAATGCATCTGGAAGTGCATAAGAAATTTGACTATAATAATGACAATTTGATTTTCTATAATAAAATCTTAATTTAATCTACTTGGTGATGTAAAAACAACGTATATAGTCCCAAAATACTGCAATTGTAAATGGATTTTCTTCTATATAAACAAAATAGAGCTGGTTTTTATATGAGATTGTTAAAGTGCACATGTTAGAGCATATTAAATTAGCATATAATAATGACAATTTGAATTTCTACAATAAAATCTTAATTTAATGGACTTGGGGATGTAAAAACAACGTATATAGTCCCAGAATACTGCAATTGTAAATGGATTTTCTTATATATAAACAAAATTGAGCTGGTATTTATATGAGATTGTTAAAATGCACCTGTGAGTGCATAATAAATTTGACTATAATAATGACAATTTGAATTTCTACAATAAAATCTTAATTTTATGCACTTGAGAATGTAAAAACAACGTATATAGTCCCAAAACACTGCAATTGTAAATGGATTTTATGTATATAAACAAAATACAGCTGGCATTTACATAAGATTGGCAAAATGCATCTGGAAATGCATAAGAAATTTGACTATAATAATGACAAATTGATTTTCTATAATAAAATCTTAATTTATTGCACTTGAGAATGTAAAACCAACATATATAGAACCAAAATACTAAAATTATAAATGTATTTTTTTGTATATAAACAAAGAACAGCTGGTATTTACATGAGATTGTCAAATTTCACATGCAAGTGCATAATAAATTAGCATATAATAATGACAATTTTAATTTCTACAATAAAATCTTAATTTAATGCACTTGAGGATGTAAAACCAATGTATATAGTCCCAAAATACTGCAATTGTAAATGTATTTTTTTATATATAAACAAAATAGAGCTGGTATTTACATGAGATTGTCGAAATGCACCTGCAAGTGCAGAATAAATTAGCATATAATAATGGCAATTTGAATTCCATATATAAAATCCTAATTTATTCCAATTGAGAATGTAAAACCAATGTATAGAGTCTCACAATACTGAAATGGTAAATGGATTTTCTTGTTTATAAACAAAATACAGCTGGTATTTAAATGAGATTGTCGAAATGCACCTACAAGTGAAGAATAAATTAGCATATAATAATGACAATTTGAATTTCTACAATAAAATCTTAATTTAATGCACTTGAGGATGTAAAAACAACGTATATAGAACCAAAATACTAAAATTATAAATGTATTTTTTTGTATATAAACAAAGAACAGCTGGTATATAAATGAGATTGTCGAAATGCACGTTCAAGTGCAGAATAAATTAGCATATAATAATGACAATTTTAATTTCTACAATAAAATCTTAATTTAATGCCCTTGAGGATGAAAAACCAATGTATATAGTCCCAAAATACTGCAATTGTAAATGGATTTTCTTCTATTTAAACAACATACAGCTGGTATTTAAATGAGATTGTCGAAATTCACATGCAAGTGCATAATAAATTAGCATATAATAATGACAATTTTAATTTCTACAATAAAATCTTAATTTTATGCACTTGAGAATGTAAAAACAACGTATATAGAACCAAAATACTAAAATTATAAATGTATTTTTTTGTATATAAACAAAGAACAGCTGGTATTTACATGAGATTGTCAAAATTCACATGCAAGTGCATAATAAATTAGCATATAATGATGATAATTTGATTTTCTACAATAAAATCTTAATTTAATGTACTTCAGAATGCAAAAAACAGAGGATATATTCCTAAGTTATGCAATTATAAATGTATTTTTTTGTATATACACAAAATAGAACTGGCATTTACATGAGATTGTTAAAATGCACCTGTGAGTGCACATAAATTTGACTATAATAATGACAATTTTAATTTCTACAATAAAATCTTAATTTAATGCACTTGAGGATGAAAAACCAATGTATATAGTCCCAAAATACTGCAATTATAAATGGATTTTCTTCTACTTAAACAACATACAGCTGGTATTTAAATGAGATTGTCGAAATGCACCTGCAAGTGCATAATAAATTAGCATATAATAATGGCAATTTGAATTCCATAAACGAAATCCAAATTTATTGCACTTGAGAATGTAAAACCAATGTATAGAGTCTCACAATACTGAAATGGTAAAAGGATTTTCTTGTTTATAAACAAAATACAGCTGGTATTTAAATGAGATTGTCGAAATGCACCTACAAGTGAAGAATAAATTAGCATATAATAATGACAATTTGAATTTCTACAATAAAATCTTAATTTAATGCACTTGAGGATGTAAAAACAACGTATATAGAACCAAAATACTAAAATTATAAATGTATTTTTTTGTATATAAACAAAGAACAGCTGGTATTTAAATGAGATTGTCGAAATGCACGTGCAAGTGCAGAATAAATTAGCATATAATAATGACAATTTTAATTTCTACTATAATATCTTAATTTAATGCACTTGAGGATGTTAAAACAACCTATAATGTCCCAAAATACTGAAATTGTAAATGTATTTTTTTGTATATAAACAAAACAGAGCTGGTATTTACATGAGATTGTCGAAATGCACCTGCAAGTGCAGAATAAATTAGCATATAATAATGGCAATTTGAATTCCATATATAAAATCCTAATTTATTGCAGTTGAGAATGTAAAACCAATGTATAGAGTCTCACAATACTGAAATTGTAAATGGATTTTCTTGTTTATAAACAAAATATAGCTAGCATTTACATAAGGTTGTCAAAATGCACCTGCAAGTGCATAATAAATTAGCATATAATAATGACAATTTTAATTTCTACAATAAAATCTTAATTTAATGCACTTGAGGATGAAAAACAACGTATATATTCCCAGAATACTGAAATTGTAAATGGATTTTCTTTTATGTAAACAAAATACAGCTAGCATTTACATAAGGTTGTCAAAATGCACCTGCAAGTGCATAATAAATTAGCATATAATAATGACAATTTTAATTTCTACAATAAAATCTTAATTTAATGCACTTGAGGATGTAAAACCAACGTATATAGAACCAAAATACTAAAATTATAAATGTATTTTTTTGTATATAAACAAAGAACAGCTGGTATTTAAATGAGATTGTCGAAATGCACGTGCAAGTGCAGAATAAATTAGCATATAATAATGACAATTTTAATTTCTACTATAATATCTTAATTTAATGTACTTGAGGATGTTAAAACAACCTATAATGTCCCAAAATACTGAAATTGTAAATGTATTTTTTTGTATATAAACAAAATAGAGCTGGTATTTACATGAGATTGTCGAAATGCACCTGCAAGTGCATAATAAATTAGCATATAATAATGGCAATTTGAATTCCATAAACGAAATCCAAATTTATTGCACTTGAGAATGTAAAACCAATGTATAGAGTCTCACAATACTGAAATGGTAAATGGATTTTCTTGTTTATAAACAAAATACAGCTGGTATTTAAATGAGATTGTCGAAATGCACCTACAAGTGAAGAATAAATTAGCATATAATAATGACAATTTGAATTTCTACAATAAAATCTTAATTTAATGCACTTGGGGATGTAAAAACAACGTATATAGTCCCAAACTACTGCAATTGTAAATGGATTTTCTTATATATAAACAAAATTGTACTGGTATTTATATGAGATTGTTAAAATGCACCTGTGAGTGCAGAATAAATTAGCATATAATAATGACAATTTTAATTTCTACTATAATATCTTAATTTAATGCACTTGAGGATGTTAAAACAACGTATATAGAACCAAAATACTAAAATTTTAAATGTATTTTTTTGTATATAAACAAAGAACAGCTGGTATTTAAATGAGATTGTCGAAATGCACGTGCAAGTGCAGAATAAATTAGCATATAATAATGACAATTTTAATTTCTACTATAATATCTTAATTTAATGCACTTGAGGATGTTAAAACAACCTATAATGTCCCAAAATACTGAAATTGTAAATGTATTTTTTAGTATATAAACAAAATAGAGCTGGTATTTACATGAGATTGTCGAAATGCACCTGCAAATGCAGAATAAATTAGCATATAATAATGGCAATTTGAATTTCTATAATAAAATCTTAATTTATTGCACTTGAGAATGTAAAACCAACGTATATAGTCCCAAAACACTAAATTGTAAATGGATTTTCTTGTATATAAACAAAATACAGCTGGCATTTACATAAGCTTGGCAAAATGCATCTGGAAATGCATAAGAAATTTGACTATAATAATGACAATTTGATTTTCTATAATAAAATCTTAATTTATTGCACTTGAGAATGTAAAACCAACGTATATAGTCCCAAAACACTAAATTGTAAATGGATTTTCTTGTTTATAAACAAAATATAGCTGGTATTTAAATGAGATTGTCAATTTGCACCTGCAAGTGCATAATAAATTAGCATATAATAATGACAATTTTAATTTCTACTATAATATCTTAATTTAATGCACTTTAGGATGTTAAAACAACCTATAATGTCCCAAAATACTGAAATTGTAAATGTATTTTTTTGTATATAAACAAAATAGAGCTGGTATTTACATGAGATTGTCGAAATGCACCTGCAAGTGCAGAATAAATTAGCATATAATAATGGCAATTTGAATTTCTATAATAAAATCTTAATTTATTGCACTTGAGAATGTAAAACCAACGTATATAGTCCCAAAACACTAAATTGTAAATGTATTTTTTTGTATATAAACAAAGAACAGCTGGTATTTAAATGAGATTGTCGAAATGCACGTGCAAGTGCAGAATAAATTAGCATATAATAATGACAATTTTAATTTCTACTATAATATCTTAATTTAATGCACTTGGGGATGTGAAAACAACGTATATAGTCCCAAAATACTGCAATTGTAAATGGATTTTCTTGTATATAAACAAAATACAGCTGGCATTTACATAAGATTGGCAAAATGCATCTGGAAATGCATAAGAAATTTGACTATAATAATGACAATTTGATTTTCTATAATAAAATCTTAATTTAATGCACTTGGGGATGTAAAAACAACGTATATAGTCCCAAACTACTGCAATTGTAAATGGATTTTCTTATATATAAACAAAATTGTGCTGATATTTATATGAGATTGTTAAAATGCACCTGTGAGTGCACAATAAATTTGACTATAATAATGACAATTTTAATTTCTACAATAAAATCTTAATTTTATGCACTTGAGAATGTAAAAACAACGTATATAGTCCAAAAACACTGCAATTGTAAATGGATTTTCATGTATATAAACAAAATACAGCTGGCATTTACATAAGATTGGCAAAATGCATCTGGAAGTGCATAAGAAATTTGACTATAATAATGACAATTTGATTTTCTATAATAAAATCTTAATTTAATCTACTTGGTGATGTAAAAACAACGTATATAGTCCCAAAATACTGCAATTGTAAATGGATTTTCTTCTATATAAACAAAATAGAGCTGGTTTTTATATGAGATTGTTAAAGTGCACATGTTAGAGCATATTAAATTAGCATATAATAATGACAATTTGAATTTCTACAATAAAATCTTAATTTAATGGACTTGGGGATGTAAAAACAACGTATATAGTCCCAGAATACTGCAATTGTAAATGGATTTTCTTATATATAAACAAAATTGAGCTGGTATTTATATGAGATTGTTAAAATGCACCTGTGAGTGCATAATAAATTTGACTATAATAATGACAATTTTAATTTCTACAATAAAATCTTAATTTTATGCACTTGAGAATGTAAAAACAACGTATATAGTCCCAAAACACTGCAATTGTAAAATGGATTTTTTTCTATATAAACAAAATACAGCTGGTATTTAAATGAGATTGTCGAAATGCACCTGCAAGTGAAGAATAAATTAGCATATAATAATGGCAATTTGAATTCCATAAACGAAATCCAAATTTATTGCACTTGAGAATGTAAAACCAATGTATAGAGTCTCACAATACTGAAATGGTAAATGGATTTTCTTGTTTATAAACAAAATACAGCTGGTATTTAAATGAGATTGTCGAAATGCACCTACAAGTGCAGAATAAATTAGCATATAATAATGACAATTTGAATTTCTACAATAAAATCTTAATTTAATGCACTTGGTGATGTAAAAACAACGTATATAGTCCCAAAATACTGGAATTGTAAATGGACTTTCTTGTATATAAACAAAATAGAGCTGGTTTTTATATGAGATTGTTAAAATGCACCTGCAAGTGCATAATAAATTAGCATATAATAATGGCAATTTGAATTCCATAAACGAAATCCAAATTTATTGCACTTGAGAATGTAAAACCAATGTATAGAGTCTCACAATACTGAAATTGTAAATGGATTTTCTTATATATAAACAAAATTGTGCTGGTATTTATATGAGATTGTTAAAATGCACCTGTGAGTGCACAATAAATTTGATTATATAATGACAATTTTAATTTCTACAATAAAATCTTAATTTTATGCACTTGAGAATGTGAAAACAACGTATATAGTCCCAAAATACTGCAATTGTAAATGGATTTTCTTGTATATAAACAAAATACAGCTGGCATTTACATAAGATTGGCAAAATGCATCTGGAAATGCATAAGAAATTTGACTATAATAATGACAAATTGATTTTCTATAATAAAATCTTAATTTAATGCACTTGGGGATGTAAAAACAACGTATATAGTCCCAAACTACTGCAATTGTAAATGGATTTTCTTATATATAAACAAAATTGTGCTGATATTTATATGAGATTGTTAAAATGCACCTGTGAGTGCACAATAAATTTGACTATAATAATGACAATTTTAATTTCTACAATAAAATCTTAATTTTATGCACTTGAGAATGTAAAAACAACGTATATAGTCCAAAAACACTGCAATTGTAAATGGATTTTCATGTATATAAACAAAATACAGCTGGCATTTACATAAGATTGGCAAAATGCATCTGGAAGTGCATAAGAAATTTGACTATAATAATGACAATTTGATTTTCTATAATAAAATCTTAATTTAATCTACTTGGTGATGTAAAAACAACGTATATAGTCCCAAAATACTGCAATTGTAAATGGATTTTCTTGTATATAAAAAAAATAGAGCTGGTTTTTATATGAGATTGTTAAAGTGCACATGTTAGAGCATATTAAATTAGCATATAATAATGACAATTTGAATTTCTACAATAAAATCTTAATTTAATGGACTTGGGGATGTAAAAACAACGTATATAGTCCCAGAATACTGCAATTGTAAATGGATTTTCTTATATATAAACAAAATTGAGCTGGTATTTATATGAGATTGTTAAAATGCACCTGTGAGTGCATAATAAATTTGACTATAATAATGACAATTTTAATTTCTACAATAAAATCTTAATTTTATGCACTTGAGAATGTAAAAACAACGTATATAGTCCCAAAACACTGCAATTGTAAAATGGATTTTTTTCTATATAAACAAAATACATCTGGTATTTAAATGAGATTGTCGAAATGCACCTGCAAGTGAAGAATAAATTAGCATATAATAATGACAATTTGAATTTCTACAATAAAATCTTAATTTAATGCACTTGGGGATGTAAATACAACGTATATAGTCCTAGAATACTGCAATTGTAAATGGATTTTCTTATATATAAACAAAATTGAGCTGGTATTTATATGAGATTGTTAAAATGCACCTGTGAGTGCATAATAAATTTGACTATAATAATGACAATTTTAATTTCTACAATAAAATCTTAATTTAATGCACTTGAGAATGTAAAAACAACGTATATAGTCCCAAAATACTAAATTGTAAATGGATTTTCTTGTATATAAACAAAATACAGCTGGTATTTAAATGAGATTGTCAATTTGCACCTGCAAGTGCATAATAAATTAGCATATAATAATGACAATTTTAATTTCTACAGTAAAATCTTTATTGAATGCACTTGAGGATGTAAAACCAACGTATATAGAACCAAAATACTAAAATTATAAATGTATTTTTTTGTATATAAACAAAGAACAGCTGGTATTTACATGAGATTGTCAAAATTCACATGCAAGTGCATAATAAATTAGCATATAATGATGATAATTTGATTTTCTACAATAAAATCTTAATTTAATGTACTTCAGAATGCAAAAAACAGAGGATATATTCCTAAGTTATGCAATTATAAATGTATTTTTTTGTATATACACAAAATAGAACTGGCATTTACATGAGATTGTTAAAATGCACCTGTGAGTGCACATAAATTTGACTATAATAATGACAATTTTAATTTCTACAATAAAATCTTAATTTAATGCACTTGAGGATGAAAAACCAATGTATATAGTCCCAAAATACTGCAATTGTAAATGGATTTTCTTCTATTTAAACAACATACAGCTGGTATTTAAATGAGATTGTCGAAATGCACCTGCAAGTGCATAATAAATTAGCATATAATAATGGCAATTTGAATTCCATAAACGAAATCCAAATTTATTGCACTTGAGAATGTAAAACCAATGTATAGAGTCTCACAATACTGAAATGGTAAATGGATTTTCTTGTTTATAAACAAAATACAGCTGGCATTTACATAAGATTGGCAAAATGCATCTGGAAATGCATAAGAAATTTGACTATAATAATGACAATTTGATTTTCTATAATAAAATCTTAATTTAATGCACTTGGGGATGTAAAAACAACGTATATAGTCCCAAACTACTGCAATTGTAAATGGATTTTCTTATATATAAACAAAATTGAGCTGGTATTTATATGAGATTGTTAAAATGCACCTGTGAGTGCATAATAAATTTGACTATGATAATGACAATTTGAATTTCTACAATAAAATCTTAATTTAATGCACTTGAGGATGTAAAAACAACGTATATAGTCCCAAAATACTGCAATTGTAAATGGATTTTCTTATATATAAACAAAATACAGCTGGCATTTACATAAGATTGGCAAAATGCATCTGGAAGTGCATAAGAAATTTGACTATAATAATGACAATTTGATTTTCTATAATAAAATCTTAATTTAATCTACTTGGTGATGTAAAAACAACGTATATAGTCCCAAAATACTGCAATTGTAAATGGATTTTCTTCTATATAAACAAAATAGAGCTGGTTTTTATATGAGATTGTTAAAGTGCACATGTTAGAGCATATTAAATTAGCATATAATAATGACAATTTGAATTTCTACAATAAAATCTTAATTTAATGGACTTGGGGATGTAAAAACAACGTATATAGTCCCAGAATACTGCAATTGTAAATGGATTTTCTTATATATAAACAAAATTGAGCTGGTATTTATATGAGATTGTTAAAATGCACCTGTGAGTGCATAATAAATTTGACTATAATAATGACAATTTTAATTTCTACAATAAAATCTTAATTTTATGCACTTGAGAATGTAAAAACAACGTATATAGTCCCAAAACACTGCAATTGTAAAATGGATTTTTTTCTATATAAACAAAATACAGCTGGTATTTAAATGAGATTGTCGAAATGCACCTGCAAGTGAAGAATAAATTAGCATATAATAATGGCAATTTGAATTCCATAAACGAAATCCAAATTTATTGCACTTGAGAATGTAAAACCAATGTATAGAGTCTCACAATACTGAAATGGTAAATGGATTTTCTTGTTTATAAACAAAATACAGCTGGTATTTAAATGAGATTGTCGAAATGCACCTACAAGTGCAGAATAAATTAGCATATAATAATGACAATTTGAATTTCTACAATAAAATCTTAATTTAATGCACTTGGTGATGTAAAAACAACGTATATAGTCCCAAAATACTGGAATTGTAAATGGACTTTCTTGTATATAAACAAAATAGAGCTGGTTTTTATATGAGATTGTTAAAATGCACCTGCAAGTGCATAATAAATTAGCATATAATAATGGCAATTTGAATTCCATAAACGAAATCCAAATTTATTGCACTTGAGAATGTAAAACCAATGTATAGAGTCTCACAATACTGAAATTGTAAATGGATTTTCTTATATATAAACAAAATTGTGCTGATATTTATATGAGATTGTTAAAATGCACCTGTGAGTGCACAATAAATTTGACTATAATAATGACAATTTTAATTTCTACAATAAAATCTTAATTTTATGCAC
>JACCHV010000358.1:0-20095 GCA_018907245.1 Eupristina koningsbergeri
AAAGTATTTTTATAATTTTAAATACAAATCAAGCAGATTTCCCTGTTGAAAAATAAAATGCACTAGTGAATGAATGATAACTTTAATTTCAAACGTGACATATTCAATTTCTAACATAATATTTTAATAATTGGATTTTAGAATGAAAATCCGAGATGTGTAGTTTCAAGACAGTGTATTTCTAATGAATTTTTATAATTTTAAATACAAATCGAGCAGCTTTCCATGTTAAAAAGTAAAGTGCACTAGTGAATGTATGATAACATCATTTTCAAACATCACATATTCAATTTCTATGATAATATTTTATTAATTGGATGTTGAAATTAAAAATCCGAGATGTGTAGTTTCAAATCGATGTATTTATAAAGTATTTTTATAATTTTAAATACAAATCAAGCAGATTTCCCTGTTGAAAAATAAAATGCACTAGTGAATGAATGATAACTTTAATTTCAAACGTGACATATTCAATTTCTAACATAATATTTTATTAATTGGATTTTAGAATGAAAATCCGAGATGTGTAGTTTCAAGACAGTGTATTTCTAATGCATTTTTATAATTTTAAATACAAATCGTGCACATTTACATCTAGAAAAGTAAAATGTACATTTGAATGAATGATAAATTCATTTTCAAACATGACATATTCAATTTCTAACATAATATTTTATTAATTGGATTTTAGAATGAAAATCCGAGATGTGTAGTTTCAAGACAGTGTATTTCTAATGAATTTTTATAATTTTAAATACAAATCGAGCAGCTTTCCATGTTGAAAAGTAAAGTGCACTAGTGAATGTATGATAACATCATTTTCAAACATCACATATTCAATTTCTATGATAATATTTTATTAATTGGATGTTGAAATTAAAAATCCGAGATGTGTAGTTTCAAATCGATGTATTTATAAAGTATTTTTATAATTTTAAATACAAATCAAGCAGATTTCCCTGTTGAAAAATAAAATGCACTAGTGAATGAATGATAACTTTAATTTCAAACGTGACATATTCAATTTCTAAGATAATATTTTATTAAATGGATTTTAGAATTCAAAATGCGAGATGTATAGTTTCAAAACAGTGTATTTATAAAGCATTTATATAATTTTAAATACAAATCGAGCATATTTCCATGTTGAAAAATAAAATGCACTAGTGAATGAATGATAACTTTAATTTCAAACGTGACATATTCAATTTCTATGATAATATTTTATTAATTGGATGTTGAAATTAAAAATCCGAGATGTGTTGTTTCAAATCGATGTATTTATAAAGTATTTTTATAATTTTAAATACAAATCAAGCAGATTTCCCTGTTGAAAAATAAAATGCACTAGTGAATGAATGATAACTTTAATTTCAAACGTGACATATTCAATTTCTAACATAATATTTTATTAATTGGATTTTAGAATTTAAAATCGGAGATGTGTAGATTCAAAACAGTGTATTTATAAAGCATTTTTATAATTTTAATTACAAATCCTGTAGATTTCCATCTAGAAAAGCAAAATGTACATTTGAATGAATGATAACTTTAATTTCAAACGTGACATATTCAATTTCTAAGATAATATTTTATTAAATGGATTTTAGAATTCAACATGCGAGATGTGTAGTTTCAAAACAGTGTATTTATAAAGCATTATTATAATTTTAAATACAAATCGAAGATATTTCCATGTTGAAAAGTGAAGTGCACTAGTGAATGTATGATAACATTAATTTCAAACGTGACATATTCAATTTCTATGATAATATTTTATTAATTGGATGTTGAATTTAAATATCCGAGATGTGTTGTTTCAAAACAGTGTATTTATAATGCATTTTTATAATTTTAAATACAAATCGAGCAGTTTTCCATATTGAACAGTAAAATGTACAAGTGGATGAATGAAAAATTCATTTTCAAACATGACATATTCAATTTCTAAGATAATTTTTATTAATTGTATTTTAGAATTTAAAATCGGAGATGTGTAGATTCAAAACAGTGTATTTATAAAGCATTTATATAATTTTAAATACAAATCAAGCATATTTCCATGTTGAAAAATAAAATGCACTAGTGAATGAATGATAACATCATTTTCAAACATGACGTATTCAATTTCTATGATAATATGTTGATTAAATGTATTTTAGAGTGATAATCCGAAATATATTGTTTTAAAACAGTGTATTTATAAAGCATTATTATAATTTTAAATACAAATCGAGCAGTTTTCCATATTGAAAAGTAAAATGTACTAGTAAATGAATGAAAAATTCATTTTCAAACATGACATATTCAATTTCTATGATAATATGTTGAATAAATGTATTTTAGAGTGATAATCCGAAATATGTTGTTTTAAAACAGTGTATTTATAAAGCATTATTATAATTTTAAATACAATTCGAGCAGTCTTCCATATTGAAAAGTAAAATGAACTAGTAAATGAATGAAAAATTCATTTTCAAACATGACGTATTCAATTTCTAATATAATATATTATTAATTGGATTTTAGAATGAAAATCCGAGATGTGTAGCTTCAAAACAGTGTATTTATAAAGGATTTTTATAATTTTAAATACAAATCGAGCAGATTTCCATGTTGAAATGTAAAATGCACTAGTTAATGAGTGAAAAATTCATTTTCAAACATGACATATTCAATTTCTAAGATAATATTTTATTAATTGGATTTTAGAATTTAAAATTCGAAATGTGTAGTTTCAAAACAGTGTATTTATAAAGCATTTTTATAATTTTAAATACAAATCGAGATTTCCATGTTGAAAAGTAAAATGCACTAGTGAATGAATGATAAATTCATTTTCAAACATGACATATTCAATTTCTAAGATAATATTTTATTAATTGGATTTTAGAATGATCAGAAAAGATTCATGTGTTTCACTTCAAAACAGTGTATTTATAAAGGATTTTTTTTTATAATTTTAAATACAAATCGTGCAGATTTCCATGTTGAAAAGTAAAATGAACTAGTAAATGAATGAAAAATTCATTTTCAAACATGACATATTCAATTTCTAAGATAATATTTTATTAATTGGATGTTGAAATTAAAAATCCGAGATGTGTAGTTTCAAATCGATGTATTTACAAAGGATTTTTATAATTTTAAATATAAATCGAGCATATTTCCATGTTGAAAAATAAAATGCACTAGTGAATGAATGAAAAATTCATTTTCAAACATGACATATTCAATTTCTAAGATAATATTTTATTAATTGGATTTTAGAATGAAAATCCGAGATGTGTAGTTTCAAGACAGTGTATTTATAATGCATTATTATAATTTTAAATACAAATCGAGCAGCTTTCCATGTTAAAAGGTAAAATGCACTAGAGAATGAATGATAACTTCAATTTCAATCATGACATATTCAATTTCTATGATAATATGTTGAATAAATGTATTTTAGAGTGATAATCCGAAATATGTTGTTTTAAAACAGTGTATTTATAAAGCATTATTACAATTTTAAATACAATTCGAGCAGTTTCCATATTGAAAAGTAAAATGAACTAGTAAATGAATGAAAAATTCAAATTCATGACATATTCAATTTCTAATATAATATTTTATTAATTGGATTTTAGAATGAAAATCCGAGATGTGTAGTTTCAAGACAGTGTATTTATAATGCATTTTTATAATTTTAAATACAAATCGTGCAGATTTCCATGTTGAAAAGTAAAATGCACTAGTGAATGAATGATAAATTCATTTTCAAACATGACATATTCAATTTCTAATATAATATATTATTAATTGGATTTTAGAATGAAAATCCGAGATGTGTAGTTTCAAGACAGTGTATTTATAAAGCATTTTTATAATTTTAAATACAAATCGTGCAGATTTCCATGTTGAAAAGTAAAATGGACTAGTTAGTGAGTGATAAATTCATTTTCAATCATGACATATTCAATTTCTATGATAATATGTTGATTAAATGTATTTTAGAGTGATAATCCGAAATATGTTGTTTTAAAACAGTGTATTTATAAAGCATTTTTATAATTTTAAATACAAATCGAGCAGTTTTCCATGTTGAAAAGTAAATGTACTAGTGAATGAATGATAACTTCAATTTCAAACATGACATATTCAATTTCTAAGATAATATTTTATTAAATGGATTTTAGAGTGATAATCCGAAATATGTTGTTTTAAAACAGTGTATTTATAAAGCATTATTATAATTTTAAATACAAATCGAGCAGTTTTCCATATTTAAAAGTAAAATGAACTAGTAAATGAATGAAAAATTCATTTTCAAACATGACATATTCAATTTCTAAGATAATATATTATTAATTGGATTTTAGAATGAAAATCCGAGATGTGTAGCTTCAAAACAGTGTATTTATAAAGGATTTTTATAATTTTAAATACAAATCGTGCAGATTTCCATGTTGAAAAGTAAAATGAACTAGTAAATGAATGAAAAATTCATTTTCAAACATGACATATTCAATTTCTAAGATAATATTTTATTAATTGGATTTTAGAATTTAAAATCCGAAATATGTAGTTTCAAAACAGTGTATTTATAAAGCATTTTTATAATTTTAAATACAAATCGAGCAGCTTTCCATGTTGAAAAATAAAATGCACTAGTGAATGAAATATAACGTCATTTTCAAACATGATATATAGAATTTCTAAGATAATATTTTATTAATTGGATTTTTGATTTTAAAATTCAAAATGTGTAGCTTCAAAACAGTGTATTTATAAAGGATTTTTATAATTTTAAATACAAATCGAGCAGATTTCTATGTTGAAATGTAAAGTGCACTAGTGAATGAATGAAAAATTCATTTTCAAACATGACATATTCAATTTCTAAGATAATATTTTATTAATTGGATTTTAGAATTCAGAATTCGAGATGTGTAGTTTCAAAACAGTGTATTTATAAAGCATTTTTATAATTTTAATTACAAATCCTGTAGATTTCCATCTAGAAAAGCAAAATGTACATTTGAATGAATGATAAATTCATTTTTAAACATGACATATTCAATTTCTATGATAATATTTTATTAATTGGATGTTGAAATTAAAAATCCGAGATGTGTAGTTTCAAATCGATGTATTTACAAAGGATTTTTATAATTTTAAATATAAATCGAGCATATTTCCATGTTGAAAAATAAAATGCTCTAGTGAATGAATGAAAAATTCATTTTCAAACATGACATATTCAATTTCTAAGATAATATTTTATTAATTGGATTTTAGAATGAAAATCCGAAATATGTTGTTTTAAAACAGTGTATTTATAAAGCATTATTATAATTTTAAATACAAATCGAGCAGTTTTCCATATTGAAAAGTAAAATGTACTAGAGAATTAATGATAACTTCAATTTCAATCATGACATATTCAATTTCTATGATAATATGTAGAATAAATGTATTTTAGAGTGATAATCCGAAATATGTTGTTTTAAAACAGTGTATTTATAAAGCATTATTATAATTTTAAATACAAATCGAGCAGTTTTCCATATTTAAAAGTAAAATGAACTAGTAAATGAATGAAAAATTCATTTTCAAACATGACATATTCAATTTCTAAGATAATATATTATTAATTGGATTTTAGAATGAAAATCCGAGATGTGTAGCTTCAAAACAGTGTATTTATAAAGGATTTTTATAATTTTAAATACAAATCGTGCAGATTTCCATGTTGAAAAGTAAAATGGACTAGTTAGTGAGTGATAAATTCATTTTCAAACATGACATATTAAATTTCTAATATAATATATTATTAATTGGATTTTAGAATGAAAATCCGAGATGTGTAGCTTCAAAACAGTGTATTTATAAAGGATTTTTATAATTTTAAATACAAATCGTGCAGATTTCCATGTTGAAAAGTAAAATGGACTAGTTAGTGAGTGATAAATTCATTTTCAAACATGACATATTCAATTTCTAAGATAATATTTTATTAATTGGATTTTAGAATGAAAATCCGAGATGTGTAGTTTCAAGACAGTGTATTTATAATGCATTATTATAATTTTAAATACAAATCGAGCAGCTTTCCATGTTAAAAGGTAAAATGCACTAGAGAATTAATGATAACTTCAATTTCAATCATGACATATTCAATTTCTATGATAATATGTTAAATAAATGTATTTTAGAGTGATAATCCGAAATATGTTGTTTTAAAACAGTGTATTTATAAAGCATTATTATAATTTTAAATACAAATCGAGCAGTTTTCCATATTTAAAAGTAAAATGAACTAGTAAATGACTGAAAAATTCATTTTCAAACATGACATATTTAATTTCTAAGATAATATTTTATTAATTGGATTTTAGAATTTAAAATCCGAAATGTGTAGTTTCAAAACAGTGTATTTATAAAGCATTTTTATAATTTTAAATACAAATCGAGCAGCTTTCCATGTTGAAAAATAAAATGCACTAGTGAATGAAATATAACGTCATTTTCAAACATGATATATAGAATTTCTAAGATAATATTTTATTAATTGGATTTTTGATTTTAAAATTCAAAATGTGTAGCTTCAAAACAGTGTATTTATAAAGGATTTTTATAATTTTAAATACAAATCGAGCAGATTTCCATGTTGAAATGTAAAGTGCACTAGTGAATGAATTAAAAATTCATTTTCAAACATGACATATTAAATTTCTAATATAATATATTATTAATTGGATTTTAGAATGAAAATCCGAGATGTGTAGTTTCAAGACAGTGTATTTATAATGCATTATTATAATTTTAAATACAAATCGAGCAGCTTTCCATGTTAAAAGGTAAAATGCACTAGAGAATGAATGATAACTTCAATTTCAATCATGACATATTCAATTTCTATGATAATATGTTGAATAAATGTATTTTAGAGTGATAATCCGAAATATGTTGTTTTAAAACAGTGTATTTATAAAGCATTATTATAATTTTAAATACAATTCGAGCAGACTTCCATATTGAAAAGTAAAATGAACTAGTAAATGAATGAAAAATTCATTTTCAAACATGACGTATTCAATTTCTAATATAATATATTATTAATTGGATTTTAGAATGAAAATCCGAGATGTGTAGCTTCAAAACAGTGTATTTATAAAGGATTTTTATAATTTTAAATACAAATCGTGCAGATTTCCATGTTGAAAAGTAAAATGGACTAGTTAGTGAGTGATAAATTCATTTTCAAACATGACATATTAAATTTCTAATATAATATATTATTAACTGGATTTTAGAATGAAAATCCGAGATGTGTAGTTTCAAGACAGTGTATTTATAAAGCATTTTTATAATTTTAAATACAAATCGTGCAGATTTCCATGTTGAAAAGTAAAATGGACTAGTTAGTGAGTGATAAATTCATTTTCAATCATGACATATTCAATTTCTATGATAATATGTTGATTAAATGTATTTTAGAGTGATAATCCGAAATATGTTGTTTTAAAACAGTGTATTTATAAAGCATTATTATAATTTTAAATAAAAATCGAGCAGTTTTCCATATTGAAAAGTAAAATGTACTAGTAAATGAATGAAAAATTCATTTTCAAACATGACATATTAAATTTCTAATATAATATATTATTAATTGGATTTTAGAATGAAAATCCGAGATGTGTAGTTTCAAGACAGTATATTTATAATGCATTTTTATAATTTTAAATACAAATCGAGCAGCTTTCCATGTTGAAAAGTAAAGTGCACTAGTGAATGAATGAAAAATTCATTTTCAAATATGACGTATTCAATTTCTAATATAATATATTATTGATTGGATTTTAGAATGAAAATCCGAGATGTGTAGTTTTAAATCGATGTATTTATAATGCATTTTTATAATTTTAAATACAAATCGAGCATATTTCCATGTTGAAAAATAAAATGCACTAGTGAATGAATGAAAAATTCATTTTCAAACATGACATATTCAATTTCTAAGATAATATTTTATTAATTGGATTTTAGAATGAAAATCCGAGATGTGTAGTTTCAAGACAGTGTATTTATAATGCATTATTATAATTTTAAATACAAATCGAGCAGCTTTCCATGTTAAAAGGTAAAATGCACTAGAGAATTAATGATAACTTCAATTTCAATCATGACATATTCAATTTCTATGATAATATGTTGAATAAATGTATTTTAGAGTGATAATCCGAAATATGTTGTTTTAAAACAGTGTATTTATAAAGCATTATTATAATTTTAAATACAATTCGAGCAGTCTTCCATATTGAAAAGTAAAATGAACTAGTAAATGAATGAAAAATTCATTTTCAAACATGACGTATTCAATTTCTAATATAATATATTATTAATTGGAATTTAGAATGAAAATCCGAGATGTGTAGCTTCAAAACAGTGTATTTATAAAGGATTTTTATAATTTTAAATACAAATCGTGCAGATTTCCATGTTGAAAAGTAAAATGGACTAGTTAGTGAGTGATAAATTCATTTTCAAACATGACATATTAAATTTCTAATATAATATATTATTAACTGGATTTTAGAATGAAAATCCGAGATGTGTAGTTTCAAGACAGTGTATTTATAAAGCATTTTTATAATTTTAAATACAAATCGTGCAGATTTCCATGTTGAAAAGTAAAATGGACTAGTTAGTGAGTGATAAATTCATTTTCAATCATGACATATTCAATTTCTATGATAATATGTTGATTAAATGTATTTTAGAGTGATAATCCGAAATATGTTGTTTTAAAACAGTGTATTTATAAAGCATTATTATAATTTTAAATACAAATCGAGCAGTTTTCCATATTGAAAAGTAAAATGTACTAGTAAATGAATGAAAAATTCATTTTCAAACATGACATATTAAATTTCTAATATAATATATTATTAATTGGATTTTAGAATGAAAATCCGAGATGTGTAGTTTCAAGACAGTATATTTATAATGCATTTTTATAATTTTAAATACAAATCGAGCAGCTTTCCATGTTGAAAAGTAAAGTGCACTAGTGAATGAATGAAAAATTCATTTTCAAACATGACGTATTCAATTTCTAATATAATATATTATTGATTGGATTTTAGAATGAAAATCCGAGATGTGTAGTTTTAAATCGATGTATTTATAATGCATTTTTATAATTTTAAATACAAATCGAGCATATTTCCATGTTGAAAAATAAAATGCACTAGTGAATGAATGAAAAATTCATTTTCAAACATGACATATTCAATTTCTAACATAATATTTTATTAATTGGATTTTAGAATGAAAATCCGAGATGTGTAGTTTCAAGACAGTGTATTTATAATGCATTATTATAATTTTAAATACAAATCGAGCAGCTTTCCATGTTAAATGGTAAAATGCACTAGAGAATTAATGATAACTTCAATTTCAATCATGACATATTCAATTTCTATGATAATATGTTGAATAAATGTATTTTAGAGTGATAATCCGAAATATGTTGTTTTAAATCAGTGTATTTATAAAGCATTATTATAATTTTAAATACAATTCGAGCAGTCTTCCATATTGAAAAGTAAAATGAACTAGTAAATGAATGAAAAATTCATTTTCAAACATGACGTATTCAATTTCTAATATAATATATTATTAATTGGATTTTAGAATGAAAATCCGAGATGTGTAGCTTCAAAACAGTGTATTTATAAAGGATTTTTATAATTTTAAATACAAATCGTGCAGATTTCCATGTTGAAAAGTAAAATGGACTAGTTAGTGAGTGATAAATTCATTTTCAAACATGACATATTAAATTTCTAATATAATATATTATTAATTGGATTTTAGAATGAAAATCCGAGATGTGTAGTTTCAAGACAGTGTATTTATAAAGCATTTTTATAATTTTAAATACAAATCGTGCAGATTTCCATGTTGAAAAGTAAAATGGACTAGTTAGTGAGTGATAAATTCATTTTCAATCATGACATATTCAATTTCTATGATAATATGTTGATTAAATGTATTTTAGAGTGATAATCCGAAATATGTTGTTTTAAAACAGTGTATTTATAAAGCATTATTATAATTTTAAATACAAATCGAGCAGTTTTCCATATTGAAAAGTAAAATGTACTAGTAAATGAATGAAAAATTCATTTTCAAACATGACATATTAAATTTCTAATATAATATATTATTAATTGGATTTTAGAATGAAAATCCGAGATGTGTAGTTTCAAGACAGTATATTTATAATGCATTTTTATAATTTTAAATACAAATCGAGCAGCTTTCCATGTTGAAAAGTAAAGTGCACTAGTGAATGAATGAAAAATTCATTTTCAAACATGACGTATTCAATTTCTAATATAATATTTTATTAATTGGATTTTAGAATTCAGAATTCGAGATGTGTAGTTTCAAAACAGTGTATTTATAATGCATTTTTATAATTTTAAATACAAATCGAGCAGCTTTCCATGTTGAAAAGTAAAGTGAACTAGTGAATGAATGAAAAATTCATTTTCAAACATGACGTATTCAATTTCTAATATAATATATTATTGATTGGATTTTAGAATGAAAATCCGAGATGTGTAGTTTTAAATCGATGTATTCATAATGCATTTTTATAATTTTAAATACAAATCGAGAATATTTCCATGTTGAAAAGTAAAGTGCACTAGTGAATGTATTATAACTTTAATTTCAAACATGACATATACAGTTTCTTGGATAATATATTATTAATTGGATTTTAGAATGAAAATCCGAGATGTGTAGTTTCAAATCGATGTATTTATAATGCATTTTTATAATTTTAAATACAAATCGAGCAGATTTCCATGTTGAAATGTAAAATGGACTAGTTAGTGAATGATAAATTCATTTTCAAACATGACGTATTCAATTTCTAATATAATATATTATTAATTCGATTTTAGAATGAAAATCCGACATGTGTAGTTTCAAGACAGTGTATTTCTAATGCATTTTTATAATTTTAAATACAAATCGTGCACATTTACATCTAGAAAAGTAAAATGTACATTCGAATGAATGATAAATTCATTTTCAAACATGACATATTCAATTTCTAACATAATATTTTATTAATTGGATGTTAGAATGAAAATCCGAGATGTGTAGTTTCAAGACAGTGTATTTCTAATGCATTTTTATAATTTTAAATACAAATCGTGCACATTTACATCTAGAAAAGTAAAATGTACATTCGAATGAATGATAAATTCATTTTCAAACATGACATATTCAATTTCTAACATAATATTTTATTAAATTGATTTTAGAATGAAAATCCGAGATGTGTAGTTTCAAGACAGTGTATTTCTAATGCATTTTATAATTTTAAATACAAATCGAGCAGCTTTCCATGTTGAAAAGTAAAGTGCACTAGTGAATGTATGATAACATCATTTTCAAACATGACATATTCAATTTCTAACATAATATTTTATTAATTGGATTTTAGAATGAAAATCCGAGATGTGTAGTTTCATGACAGTGTATTTCTAATGAATTTTTATAATTTTAAATACAAATCGAGCAGCTTTCCATGTTTAAAAGTAAAGTGCACTAGTGAATGTATGATAACATCATTTTCAAACATGACATATTCAATTTCTAATATAATATATTATTAATTGGATTTTAGAATGAAAATCCGAGATGTGTAGTTTCAAGACAGTGTATTTCTAATGCATTTTTATAATTTTAAATACAAATCGTGCACATTTACATCTAGAAAAGTAAAATGTACATTTGAATGAATGATAAATTCATTTTCAAACATGACATATTCAATTTCTAACATAATATTTTATTAATTGGATTTTAGAATGAAAATCCGAGATGTGTAGTTTCAAGACAGTGTATTTATAATGCATTTTTATAATTTTAAATACAAATCGTGCAGATTTCCATGTTGAAAAGTAAAATGTACATTTGAATGAATGATAAATTCATTTTCAAACATGACATATTCAATTTCTAACATAATATTTTATTAAATGGATTTTAGAATTCAAAATGCGAGATGTGTAGTTTCAAGACAGTGTATTTATAAAGCATTTTTATAATTTTCAATACGAATCGTGCAGATTTCCATGTTGAAAAGTAAAATGGACTAGTTAGTGAGTGATAAATTCATTTTCAATCATGACATATTCATTTTCTATGATAATATGTTGATTAAATGTATTTTAGAGTGATAATCCGAAATATGTTGTTTTAAAACAGTGTATTTATAAAGCATTTTTATAATTTTAAATACAAATCGTGCACATTTACATCTAGAAAAGTAAAATGTACATTTGAATGAATGATAAATTCATTTTCAAACATGACATATTCAATTTCTAACATAATATTTTATTAAATGGATTTTAGAATTCAAAATGCGAGATGTATAGTTTCAAAACAGTATATTTATAATGCATTTTTATAATTTTAAATACAAATCGTGCAGATTTCCATGTTGAAAAGTAAAATGGACTAGTTAGTGAGTGATAAATTCATTTTCAAACATGACATATTAAATTTCTAATATAATATATTATTAATTGGATTTTAGAATGAAAATCCGAGATGTGTAGTTTCAAGACAGTGTATTTATAAAGCATTTTTATAATTTTCAATACGAATCGTGCAGATTTCCATGTTGAAAAGTAAAATGGACTAGTTAGTGAGTGATAAATTCATTTTCAATCATGACATATTCATTTTCTATGATAATATGTTGATTAAATGTATTTTAGAGTGATAATCCGAAATATGTTGTTTTAAAACAGTGTATTTATAAAGCATTTTTATAATTTTAAATACAAATCGTGCAGATTTCCATGTTGAAAAGTAAATTGTACATTTGAATGAATGATAACTTTAATTTCAAACGTGACATATTCAATTTCTAAGATAATATTTTATTAAATGGATTTTAGAATTCAAAATGCGAGATGTATAGTTTCAAAACAGTGTATTTATAAAGCATTTATATAATTTTAAATACAAATCGAGCATATTTCCATGTTGAAAAATAAAATGCACTAGTGAATGAATGATAACTTTAATTTCAAACGTGACATATTCAATTTCTATGATAATATTTTATTAATTGGATGTTGAAATTAAAAATCCGAGATGTGTTGTTTCAAATCGATGTATTTATAAAGTATTTTTATAATTTTAAATACAAATCAAGCAGATTTCCCTGTTGAAAAATAAAATGCACTAGTGAATGAATGATAACTTTAATTTCAAACGTGACATATTCAATTTCTAAAATAATATTTTATTAATTGGATTTTAGAATGAAAATCCGAGATGTGTAGTTTCAAGACAGTGTATTTCTAATGCATTTTTATAATTTTAAATACAAATCGTGCACATTTACATCTAGAAAAGTAAAATGTACATTTGAATGAATGATAAATTCATTTTCAAACATGACATATTCAATTTCTAACATAATATTTTATTAATTGGATTTTAGAATGAAAATCCGAGATGTGTAGTTTCAAGACAGTGTATTTCTAATGCATTTTTATAATTTTAAATACAAATCGAGCAGCTTTCCATGTTGAAAAGTAAAGTGCACTAGTGAATGTATGATAACATCATTTTCAAACATGACATATTCAATTTCTAATATAATATATTATTAATTCGATTTTAGAATGAAAATCCGACATGTGTAGTTTCAAGACAGTATATTTATAATGCATTTTTATAATTTTAAATACAAATCGTGCAGATTTCCATGTTGAAAAGTAAAATGTACATTTGAATGAATGATAACTTTAATTTCAAACGTGACATATTCAATTTCTAAGATAATATTTTATTAAATGGATTTTAGAATTCAAAATGCGAGATGTATAGTTTCAAAACAGTATATTTATAAAGCATTTATATAATTTTAAATACAAATCGAGCATATTTCCATGTTGAAAAATAAAATGTACATTTGAATGAATGATAAATTCATTTTCAAACATGACATATTCAATTTCTAACATAATATTTTATTAAATGGATTTAGAATTCAAAATGCGAGATGTATAGTTTCAAAACAGTATATTTATAATGCATTTTTATAATTTTAAATACAAATCGTGCAGATTTCCATGTTGAAAAGTAAAATGGACTAGTTAGTGAGTGATAAATTCATTTTCAAACATGACATATTAAATTTCTAATATAATATATTATTAATTGGATTTTAGAATGAAAATCCGAGATGTGTAGTTTCAAGACAGTGTATTTATAAAGCATTTTTATAATTTTAAATACGAATCGTGCAGATTTCCATGTTGAAAAGTAAAATGGACTAGTTAGTGAGTGATAAATTCATTTTCAATCATGACATATTCATTTTCTATGATAATATGTTGATTAAATGTATTTTAGAGTGATAATCCGAAATATGTTGTTTTAAAACAGTGTATTTATAAAGCATTTTTATAATTTTAAATACAAATCGTGCAGATTTCCATGTTGAAAAGTAAAATGTACATTTGAATGAATGATAACTTTAATTTCAAACATGACATATTCAATTTCTAAGATAATATTTTATTAAATGGATTTTAGAATTCAAAATGCGAGATGTATAGTTTCAAAACAGTGTATTTATAAAGCATTTATATAATTTTAAATACAAATCGAGCATATTTCCATGTTGAAAAATAAAATGCACTAGTGAATGAATGATAACTTTAATTTCAAACGTGACATATTCAATTTCTATGATAATATTTTATTAATTGGATGTTGAAATTAAAAATCCGAGATGTGTTGTTTCAAATCGATGTATTTATAAAGTATTTTTATAATTTTAAATACAAATCAAGCAGATTTCCCTGTTGAAAAATAAAATGCACTAGTGAATGAATGATAACTTTAATTTCAAACGTGACATATTCAATTTCTAACATAATATTTTATTAATTGGATTTTAGAATTTAAAATCGGAGATGTGTAGATTCAAAACAGTGTATTTATAAAGCATTTTTATAATTTTAATTACAAATCCTGTAGATTTCCATCTAGAAAAGCAAAATGTACATTTGAATGAATGATAAATTCATTTTCAAACATGACATATTCAATTTCTAAGATAATATTTTATTAAATGGATTTTAGAATTCAACATGCGAGATGTGTAGTTTCAAAACAGTGTATTTATAAAGCATTATTATAATTTTAAATACAAATCGAAGATATTTCCATGTTGAAAAGTGAAGTGCACTAGTGAATGTATGATAACATTAATTTCAAACGTGACATATTCAATTTCTATGATAATATTTTATTAATTGGATGTTGAAATTAAAAATCCGAGATGTGTTGTTTCAAAACAGTGTATTTATAATGCATTTTTATAATTTTAAATACAAATCGAGCAGTTTTCCATATTGAACAGTAAAATGTACAAGTGGATGAATGAAAAATTCATTTTCAAACATGACATATTCAATTTCTAAGATAATTTTTATTAATTGTATTTTAGAATTTAAAATCGGAGATGTGTAGATTCAAAACAGTGTATTTATAAAGCATTTATATAATTTTAAATACAAATCCAGCATATTTCCATGTTGAAAAATAAAATGCACTAGTGAATGAATGATAACATCATTTTCAAACATGACGTATTCAATTTCTATGATAATATGTTGATTAAATGTATTTTAGAGTGATAATCCGAAATATATTGTTTTAAAACAGTGTATTTATAAAGCATTATTATAATTTTAAATACAAATCGAGCAGTTTTCCATATTGAAAAGTAAAATGTACTAGTAAATGAATGAAAAATTCATTTTCAAACATGACATATTCAATTTCTATGATAATATGTTGAATAAATGTATTTTAGAGTGATAATCCGAAATATGTTGTTTTAAAACAGTGTATTTATAAAGCATTATTATAATTTTAAATACAATTCGAGCAGTCTTCCATATTGAAAAGTAAAATGAACTAGTAAATGAATGAAAAATTCATTTTCAAACATGACGTATTCAATTTCTAATATAATATATTATTATTTGGATTTTAGAATGAAAATCCGAGATGTGTAGCTTCAAAACAGTGTATTTATAAAGGATTTTTATAATTTTAAATACAAATCGTGCAGATTTCCATGTTGAAATGTAAAATGGACTAGTTAGTGAGTGATAAATTCATTTTCAATTATGACATATTCAATTTCTAAGATAATATTTTATTAATTGGATTTTAGAATTTAAAATCCGAAATGTGTAGTTTCAAAACAGTGTATTTATAAAGCATTTTTATAATTTTAAATACAAATCGAGCAGCTTTCCATGTTGAAAAATAAAATGCACTAGTGAATGAAATATAACGTCATTTTCAAACATGATATATAGAATTTCTAAGATAATATTTTATTAATTGGATTTTTGATTTTAAAATTCAAAATGTGTAGCTTCAAAACAGTGTATTTATAATGCATTTTTATAATTTTAAATACAAATCGAGCAGCTTTCCATGTTGAAAAGTAAAGTGCACTAGTGAATGAATGAAAAATTCATTTTCAAACATGACGTATTCAATTTCTAATATAATATATTATTGATTGGATTTTAGAATGAAAATCCGAGATGTCTAATTTTAAATCGATGTATTCATAATGCATTTTTATAATTTTAAATACAAATCGAGAATATTTCCATGTTTAAAAGTAAAGTGCACTAGTGAATGTATTATAACTTTAATTTCAAACATGACATATACAGTTTCTTGGATAATATATTATTAATTGGATTTTAGAATGAAAATCCGAGATGTGTAGTTTCAAATCGATGTATTTATAATGCATTTTTATAATTTTAAATACAAATCGAGCAGATTTCCATGTTGAAATGTAAAATGGACTAGTTAGTGAATGATAAATTCATTTTCAAACATGACGTATTCAATTTCTAATATAATATATTATTAATTCGATTTTAGAATGAAAATCCGACATGTGTAGTTTCAAGACAGTATATTTATAATGCATTTTTATAATTTTAAATACAAATCGTGCAGATTTCCATGTTGAAAAGTAAAATGTACATTTGAATGAATGATAACTTTAATTTCAAACGTGACATATTCAATTTCTAAGATAATATTTTATTAAATGGATTTTAGAATTCAAAATGCGAGATGTATAGTTTCAAAACAGTGTATTTATAAAGCATTTATATAATTTTAAATACAAATCGAGCATATTTCCATGTTGAAAAATAAAATGCACTAGTGAATGAATGATAACTTTAATTTCAAACGTGACATATTCAATTTCTATGATAATATTTTATTAATTGGATGTTGAAATTAAAAATCCGAGATGTGTTGTTTCAAATCGATGTATTTATAAAGTATTTTTATAATTTTAAATACAAATCAAGCAGATTTCCCTGTTGAAAAATAAAATGCACTAGTGAATGAATGATAACTTTAATTTCAAACGTGACATATTCAATTTCTAACATAATATTTTATTAATTGGATTTTAGAATGAAAATCCGAGATGTGTAGTTTCAAGACAGTGTATTTCTAATGCATTTTTATAATTTTAAATACAAATCGTGCACATTTACATCTAGAAAAGTAAAATGTACATTTGAATGAATGATAAATTCATTTTCAAACATGACATATTCAATTTCTAACATAATATTTTATTAATTGGATTTTAGAATGAAAATCCGAGATGTGTAGTTTCAAGACAGTGTATTTCTAATGAATTTTTATAATTTTAAATACAAATCGAGCAGCTTTCCATGTTGAAAAGTAAAGTGCACTAGTGAATGTATGATAACATCATTTTCAAACATCATATATTCAATTTCTATGATAATATTTTATTAATTGGATGTTGAAATTAAAAATCCGAGATGTGTAGTTTCAAATCGATGTATTTATAAAGTATTTTTATAATTTTAAATACAAATCAAGCAGATTTCCCTGTTGAAAAATAAAATGCACTAGTGAATGAATGATAACTTTAATTTCAAACGTGACATATTCAATTTCTAAGATAATATTTTATTAAATGGATTTTAGAATTCAAAATGCGAGATGTATAGTTTCAAAACAGTGTATTTATAAAGCATTTATATAATTTTAAATACAAATCGAGCATATTTCCATGTTGAAAAATAAAATGTACATTTGAAAGAATGATAAATTCATTTTCAAACATGACATATTCAATTTCTAACATAATATTTTATTAAATGGATTTAGAATTCAAAATGCGAGATGTATAGTTTCAAAACAGTGTATTTATAAAGCATTTTTATAATTTTCAATACGAATCGTGCAGATTTCCATGTTGAAAAGTAAAATGGACTAGTTAGTGAGTGATAAATTCATTTTCAATCATGACATATTCATTTTCTATGATAATATGTTGATTAAATGTATTTTAGAGTGATAATCCGAAATATGTTGTTTTAAAACAGTGTATTTATAAAGCGTTTTTATAATTTTAAATACAAATCGTGCACATTTACATCTAGAAAAGTAAAATGTACATTTGAATGAATGATAAATTCATTTTCAAACATGACATATTCAATTTCTAACATAATATTTTATTAAATGGATTTTAGAATTCAAAATGCGAGATGTATAGTTTCAAAACAGTATATTTATAATGCATTTTTATAATTTTAAATACAAATCGTGCAGATTTCCATGTTGAAAAGTAAAATGGACTAGTTAGTGAGTGATAAATTCATTTTCAAACATGACATATTAAATTTCTAATATAATATATTATTAATTGGATTTTAGAATGAAAATCCGAGATGTGTAGTTTCAAGACAGTGTATTTATAAAGCATTTTTATAATTTTCAATACGAATCGTGCAGATTTCCATGTTGAAAAGTAAAATGGACTAGTTAGTGAGTGATAAATTCATTTTCAATCATGACATATTCATTTTCTATGATAATATGTTGATTAAATGTATTTTAGAGTGATAATCCGAAATATGTTGTTTTAAAACAGTGTATTTATAAAGCGTTTTTATAATTTTAAATACAAATCGTGCACATTTACATCTAGAAAAGTAAAATGTACATTTGAATGAATGATAAATTCATTTTCAAACATGACATATTCAATTTCTAACATAATATTTTATTAAATGGATTTTAGAATTCAAAATGCGAGATGTATAGTTTCAAAACAGTATATTTATAATGCATTTTTATAATTTTAAATACAAATCGTGCAGATTTCCATATTGAAAAGAAAAATGTACTAGTAAATGAATGAAAAATTCATTTTCAAACATTACATATTCAATTTCTAAGATAATATTTTATTAATTGGATTTTAAAATCCAAAATCCGAGATGTTTAGTTTCAAAACAGTGTATATATAAAGCATTTTTATAATTTTAAATACATATCGTGCACATTTACATTTAGAAAAGTAAAATGTACATTTGAATGAATGATAAATTCATTTTCAAAAATGACATATTCAATTTCTATGATAATATATTGATTAAATGTATTTTAGAGTGATAATCCGAAATATGTTGTTTTAAAACAGTGTATTTATAAAGCATTTTTATAATTTTAAATACAAATCGTGCACATTTACATCTAGAAAAGTAAAATGTACATTTGAATGAATGATAAATTCATTTTCAAACATGACATATTCAATTTCTAACATAATATTTTATTAAATGGATTTTAGAATTCAAAATGCGAGATGTATAGTTTCAAAACAGTATATTTATAATGCATTTTTATAATTTTAAATACAAATCGTGCAGATTTCCATGTTGAAAAGTAAAATGGACTAGTTAGTGAGTGATAAATTCATTTTCAAACATGACATATTAAATTTCTAATATAATATATTATTAATTGGATTTTAGAATGAAAATCCGAGATGTGTACTTTCAAGACAGTGTATTTATAAAGCATTTTTATAATTTTCAATACGAATCGTGCAGATTTCCATGTTGAAAAGTAAAATGGACTAGTTAGTGAGTGATAAATTCATTTTCAA
>JACCHV010000363.1:0-10091 GCA_018907245.1 Eupristina koningsbergeri
TTTCAGGTACAAAAAAGTCACCAAACACCAAATCAGCTCTAGTCCTACAAGTTCCAAGGTTTATCGTCTTTGTTACTTCTTAGAATTTTCACCAGTTCTTATCATTAAAAAGCCAACAAGTCGACCACTTTGTTGCTAGTCGTAATCTTATAAGTCAGGTAGCTCCTATCATTTAATACAATTTATTCAATTTTCTCAATCAGAATTGTTCTGTTCTCAGGATCAGTGCTTATAGGCGCTAACAAAATGTAGATGATTTATTATCCCTTATATTGAGACTTGTAGCAATATAGACAATAACACCATTTGACACTCACTGCCTAAAACTCTGTGTCCGCTCACCCAAAAGTGTGATTTTGTTCCATTCAGAAACCACTTCCTCTTGGTGTTCTCAACAGAAATCCTCTGTACTAACAAGGCTATCAAATGTTCTGCCTGATTTGCCCTTACAAGGTATTCCAAAAACGCCCAACTTCCAAACAACTAGAAATCTGTCGTTGCTAAGAACACTAACAAATTCTAGAAGAAAAGTTAGAGCACAAACGGGAACATCCATTCAAGAAACCAATTAAACGTCTTACAAAACCCTTAAAAACTCATTTGCCCATCAAAAACCGAACCTTTTGAGGATCCTATTGGTTTTGCACCCTTCTACTTTTATGAATTTTGAGAAAAACGTCCATTTCACCCTGCAACAAGACGCTTGAGACAAACACGTCCCTCCTCACTTCCGCACCAAGAGTGTAGCCCGAGGAGCGACGACCCCAACACTGTCACACAATCGGCTACCGCCATTGGCGAACATCACATCCCGCAGCTTGACAGAACACATGCTGCTCCCATGAAGCGGCCGCACTCAACCCAACTGCAACGGCACAGTCCAGCTCACTCGGCCGCGCACACGCACCAAGTGCACACACCTGGCCTCCAACACCACTCTGCAGCTTCTCCAAGCCAACGCTGCCATCACTCAACTAAGCACGCTCTCAATATCAGTTAAGCGCCAAAAGTTATACTAGGCTGTCAAAACCATTAGCTACAAACTTTTCATCTAAAGTTAAAAAATTTAACTCAACAATAATAATAAAAACAACAATAACAATTAGCTTAGATAAGCACGGATTTGATCCATTTCAGTACAGGCAGCGTTTCATTGTAAAGCTGTTCAAGTTGGACGGTCACTTCATTCAACTGATTGTGAAGGTCGTTGAGCGACTTGGTCAAGTCAGAAGCCGTAAATGGCACAGCAACATTCTCCTCATCTACACGCAAATCAACGTCACCATCTTGGCTCACAATTCGATCCTGATGAATTTGAAGGAAAGTGCACAAAATACCTTGAACAAAGTCGGCCTGTGAGCGATCGCCTAATTTGCAAGAAACCATTTTCACAAACGCGCTTGTCAATCCTCTCGGCAATGACCGAATTTCGAAGTCGATTTGTGAGCTCGATTTGTTGATCAACAAGTTGAAGCAAACAATAAAATCGCCTGCTATCGCAGCACTAAACAAAACATCGGCTTCAAGACAGAGCATCAAACCTGCTAAGACTCTTTGCCCACTCGGTCCAAATCTCCTCGCTCTGGCTTCCAACCGCAATTGGTCGGCTCTCGCTCCTAACAATAATATCAGTTTCGTTCGGTGTCGACTCAAGGAAAAAAGGAACGTTCATTGGCTTTTTCACCGCCTCCTCAATAGTGTTTCGACGCTTGATCGCATCGATGTAGGGCAACAAAGCCCACCGATGAGACGGCTCACCCGACAGTGAAATTACGTTCCGTTCTTCTGCGTCTCCAAACTAAAACAACTTCGGCAACTCGCTCCAAATTCAACAAAACAACCAACCTTTGTCGTAACCTCAATCTCAATACTGTCATTCAAAATCTCCACTTCGTCATCACTCATCTCATCAATGACTAATCTTCGAACTTTTCCTTTTTCCATATCCTCCTCTGCCTCAACATTATCATCCAAATCGAAATCAACACCTTCTTCTGCAACGTTCGCCGCGAAGCAACTCAGATTATGCACAGGTAGATGCTAAATACTCTCCCTCAAAACTTCCCTTTCCAGAACAAACCTCATCCAAAGACTTTTGACGATATACGCCCATGTACTTCAACCGATTCACCCATACAAAGATTTCCGACTGCTTCTCATGACAAGTCGCCACATACAAGTCGTTACAGCTGAATACGGCTTTCTTGCAAACATGCGAGCACTTGATTGATCCTATCACACTTGCAGCTTTCAAATCCATCATCTAAACATACTTTCAGCAATTTATCCACTAAACTTACTCGCATAACGCCAGACGTGTCGCCACTCAAAAGATAAGCTGAACTCGCCGAGAACTGCAAAACTGTAAAGTCGCTCTCTCCTCGAGCAACGTTTCGAAACATGCGCGCAGTCGCACCAGTCTCTGCATCCAAGATCTTCACACTTCCCGTTTCTTGTACACCCACTGCAATAAGACGAGACTCCCGACTAAAAGTCGCCACCGATATCTCCTCTCCACAGTCCATGAATCTCGTCATCTTAGGCTTCTTCTCGATTACCCACCAAGCAATCGTCCCGTTCTCGCTCATTGTAATAACTTCCCTCGAGTTCAAATAACTGCAGATCGCGACTATCGCCTTTTTGTGTGCCACACCTCCACCCTAAACCTCAATAAATTTACACCTCAACTCCAAACACTTACATGTTTCAGAGCCTTAAATTTAGGATTTTCAAAGCTGAACTTAAGCTTTCCGCTCTGCATGTTGTACGCGTCCACATGACCACTCGAATAGCCAACAAAACAAAAGTCCCCCGAATTGGTTACTTCAATTGCACTCGCAACACCATCCAAAAATCGCTTGTCCTTTGTAAACCGATCGTGGCAAAACTAAACCCAAAACTCAACTCAATCTCTAATACTCTTACCAGATTAGTTCCTTTTGTGTAACGTCGGCTTGACCACGTCGAAACCAGCGGCGACTCTCTATGCAAGCAGGCAATGTTGTCCCACACATGCTCGCGCATGCTCTCCAACTTCATATCTATAATCGCATCCAAACGTACGTCAATAAACCTGTCTTTTCCGATCTCGCTCCTAAAACCTTAATCACATTCCAACTACTTTCTTATTACTTCTTCACTTCTCGCGCCACACCTAGCTGAGAAATCCGGTCGCCGCGGTAGATGTTGAACTTCCGAACATGACCATCTACTCCGGCTGATATCACACTTGTGTTTGTCGAGAAACTTATCGCCGTAACCTGAGAAACAAGTCAACGCTACACTGCTTAACACTACCTCCCCTTTATGTCCTTCGATCAACTTGCTCACAGTCGGCAAAGAGATTTCTGTTTCCATAAACCATCGAGCGATTTTGTTGTCCCTTCCGCATGTGATCATGTTCGGCTGCCCAAGTAAGAAGAACACCGACTTGATTTCGTCGCAATGTGCTCCCACCTTCTGACCGATCAGAACTCGCTCATTCAAATTCCACAAGGTGATCGTGCCCTCGCCGCTTGTTGTCGCCATTGTTTCGATTCCATCGCTTCTAAACACTAAATATGCCTTATTTCTTCTGACTTTATCCCGTTTCTATTCAAATTATAAACAACTTTCAGCCACCTCTTCATCCTACAACTCCTCGCTAAATCGTATCTTATCACCCGACTCCTGCTACTCTAATTCCACAACCTACAATTTGCCAACTTGTCTCTCTTTCTAAACACACATCCAATCCAAACACTTCCATCAAAATCTCCGCCCCACTGCTTCCTCTTCCAGCAACTTTGCACACAATTCGGCCCTATTTAGATTGCAACCAAGCTCCCCTAATTGTGCCTCACAAACTCTTCTAACCAAACACAACCTGTCAGCCCTGATTTCAATTCCCACTCTAAGCTTCCCCTCCCCAAAACATCAAACTAATCTCAAAGCCCTATTGCTCAAGCCTCACCCTAGCCTAACCACGAATTCCTACAACATTCCGCACATAGCCAAAACATGCCCCCTCTCCTTCCACCTAGCCTCACAAAACTTCACAACACTCACCTTTAATTTTCAAATTAAACCACTCGTCTTCGTCTCCACAACTTCCCACTAACAAATCAACACAAAAGCTTTATAACTAACTAACAACTAAAAAGTGCTACCTTTTATGTCACACAACACCTAACTCAGCCGCTAACCACCCAACAACCCAGCCTTCAAAACATACCGAAAACTGATCCCCGTCACTGCACCATCCGGTCGACGAAACAACACGTCGGCGCCCTGTTTCAGGTTACGCAATGAACACTTCCGCTCTTTATTCCAAACGCGACAACGTCCTTCGCCGGAGATTGCACCATACATGTAATTCTGCAGTTGAACAGTAGATCCTGTCCAAACTCGTGCACAAGCTTTCCCGTATTAATGTTCACTAATCGAACACGTCCGTCATTAGAGCCCACTACTATCTAAATAAAACAATAATTACTTTCATCAAAGTGCTTGCCTTGTTGTAGTAGCCGTCCGGATGCATAGCAGCTGAAATACTAAAGCTGTCCGGCGTCGTCATTTCCACCAAAACGTCTCCGCTTCTAATGTCCACAACACTGATCAGCCCACTCTCTTCTATGCACACCAAAATCTCGCCCATACAAATCAGAAAGTTTATCCTGCTTCTCAACTTCTTGTGCAACAGACGCTTCAGCTTAGTTCCATTAAAATTCAGCATGTCCACGCCGTCCTCGCTCGCTGCATACACATACCGCTTGTCCCGGGCCACAACTCTAATGTTGCTATCCACCGCTTCGCTCACCCAGGCTAACGTCAGCGGCCGAACTTTGTATGTGAAAACACAGTTGTTGATCGCAAACGTAATATAGCCCAGCGTGGCACTCTTAGGCAAAGGCCAGTACACAGCTCCAACATCTCCGAACACACGTCCCACACAACGATGTGGAACTAGGATTGACCAGTCCTCCTCCGACATTTCTCCTCTACAAATAATTTACATTAAAACCAAAAACTCCAGTGCGCTGCTCACTGCAACTTATCGATTTTTCAGCTTCCATCCGACTTTCACAACTACCTTCCTTCTTGCCACTACCAAACAGGACTATGCTCCCACATCGTTTTAATCAACCACTTGTGATTTGAACAGCCCCCGCAACAGCTCTTTCGCTTCTCCATCTTGCCGTCAATCCCCGCCACAGTAATGCACTGCGATGAAGCACTTGAAGTGGTTGCTACGCTTACATCAAACCAATCATCGCCTTTCGACACACTCTCTTTCCAGATTTCAACACTCATCTTTGCATCCCACACGGATTACTTGTATCTTATGAGTCTGCGAATCTACTTTCTGACTACTACGACTCAACTTCCACTTTAGATGTTCCATCAACATTTCAGATGGGCTTTTGGCTCCGGCGTGGCTTAGAGCTTGGGACCGCACGCTTCCACGTCTGAATCAAGCAATGAAGCAGCGAGAAGTGCGATCGAGCAGGCCACCAATAGAGTTCAGTCGCTTTAAAAATCAAACTCTCAAATCTACTTTGCTTCGGCCGAGCCAGTTTGAGCATTTACATTCTCAAGTTGAGCTTTGATAAGTGTTAATTTACTTGGAAGCACACATATAGCCACTCGCCCGCAAGTTGGTAGGTGAGGATCAGGCCGACCGGTGGTCTCAGAAACTGCTGAACTGGACTCCTCCGGAGAAGCTACCTCTGGGTCGCCCAAGGCAGCGCTGACAAGATGACATCAGGAAGACGGTCGGCGCAGGATGGCAGGTGATCGCGCGCGACAAGAAGAAATGGGGCGAGCTCCGGGGGGCCTACATTGCCGGTGACTAGCTACTTCCTCTCGAACACTGAGCAACCGCCCTGGGTCACAGCGGGTCCTTCTAACCTCCGGTATACATCTGAAGAAAGAACACACCCCTTCTCTCCGCTGGACCAGGGCAGCTTCAACTCCAGCTATCCAGTACTCCGGCGGCATGCCTAGCGGGGTTTACACCCAACTAGGCCTGCAATAAACCGCCGGAGCAAACTCAAGCTAAGGGCGGTGTAACCTCTGGAAGGAAGGCTGAACAGCAGGGATCACACCCAGCTAACGGCCCCCAACGGTCCGGAGTTGCACTGCCAACCCATCGTGCGCCCGAACGGTACACACAAGAAGGGGCAGGAGGTAAACGCAATTGAAACCGTCGAGAGCAGGGGGCAAAACTGGAAGCTCGAGAGTGGGCCAAACTCTGTTTTTGATTTGTATTTTGTATGTTGTTTTCTGGTAATTTTACTTGCAGTAGCCTAGCTACTCACTTTTCTTCTTAGTTATCTTTATACCTGTTTTGCTAGTCATCATCTTGTGCAATGAGCTAGGAAATAAATTCAAATTCAAATAAATTCAACACATATAGCCATTAAATTGTGAAATTACTGAGTGTCTGCGTCAAGTCTACACAGAGTGGCCTTGCTGTAGCCAATATTTGTCCAAAACACTAAAAATTGTGATAACCTATGTCTGGCAGACATTAATTTGATCTTTGACGAACAGGTCATTACAGCCACCAAGACAAAGTAATAAAACGTCAATAAAGTTCCCTTCTTTGTTTCTGACAACGTTTTCTGAAAAAGCCAACCAGGTTTCGATTTCGAAGCCCTACCAAGTTCAAATTCGTCAAAACTTGTTGCTCATCAGCAAATCAGCCTTTAACCTCAACGTGTACAGACTCCATTCCTCATGCAACTGCTCTGCTTCACCTTCAAACCCACCGAATTCGACTGTTCTTAATTTAAAAACTTGTCTTTTGATAAGCTCAACTTGATGATAGCCACTTTTGATGTTAGCTTTTAATGTTAAAGCTTAGTTCTGGCACTGATCATACTGCCTAGCTCATACTTTTCAATGCCCAAAATAATTCAAAACCTTGTTTTGAAACAGTTTCACTACCATCAGACGACTTCAGAACTTCTCAATCTTGCAAAGCAGTCTAACTGCGCCAATTGTTGCCGTTACTTTCGACTTAGAAGAGCAAACATTACATCAGCTTTGAGGCTTGTGAACGTAAAGCATGACTTCCCTAACTTCTTTTCTTCTTCTGCTCCCAATTCCACAAACATATCCATCCTTGATCACGGATCTCGTTCCGAACACATAAATCGCGCTCGCATCAGGAGCCAAGCAATCGCCGACCGCTTCAAGTGACTCTTGGGTTTTCATTTATTGATTTTTTACTCTTGCATCGGGGGACTTAAGTTTGTGGAGGGACAATCCGAAGACTGCCACGGTTGGCTGCTGTCACTGACAAGCGTTACCTTGGAGGTTCACAGGAGGACGTACTAACTCTATGGAGAAGCTGCGTATGAGCTGAGTTCGACCTCACTACGCAATCCCTTCTTTGACTGAACGCTGCCGCTAGTTAACTAAGCAAATAGGTCTATATTGGTTATAAAACCTGCTCCGTTCGGCCGATTGGAAGTTGCTGAGCCTACGTTTTTGGATCAAGAAAAACAATACCATTTCTAGGTTCTTCCACAATGTGTCTCGACTGCACGTTGATATGTGCGGTTGTTGCAGTGCACAGTCTCCATGTAATCATAAAGCCTAAAGCGATCGGTAGTGTTTTCAGCACAGAATTCCGAAGATTAAAAGAAATAAAAATGAATCTGGGCTTGTCTAACGACTTCAGTACAACTGACCAGCTGTTTTCTACGAACGGCTCTTTCTGGATTGCATCGCGACGGTAAGTTTGAAGCAAAGGATCGACTGTTTGAAGGAGCTTTAGTTTTCAAGCAATTTGAAATTGCGATAGCACAGCCTAATTTCTAGGCTGGGTCCTTCTTTGGAATGTTGATTGTATACCCGATGGCAAACATTTTTTACCTATCAACCAACACCCTAGATTGCTGACTGAAAGGTTTATTTAACACAATTTTTAACAATAAAATCAACAACTTTAGTGACAGACAACAAAACGAATGCTTTGTGGGAAGATATCTAGTTCTAGAAAACGTAACTACTAACAACACCTATGAACATAATAAAGCATTTTAAGATCAATAAAATTTACATTTAGACCTAGTTCTTCATTTATCTTGATCAAAATCGTCCAGCTCGCCGATATTCCTGTCCGCTTCTTGATTCCTCAAGTACTGATTGGCTTGGAACGTGAAAATCAAGTTGTTCTCTTTCATAACTTGAATAACTTTTGATTGATGAGCCTTCATTTCTTTTAACTCTTTTTCGTACTTCACTTTGAATCTATTGTAAGCATCATTTACGGTGCCGTCAAACGAAAGTGCATAGAGAAAGATTGTTGCAGAGACAGACGAGCTACAACTTTTTATTGTCAAATAAGAAAAAAAATTACCCAGCAAGGAGCCCAAGTGTTGCTGCTTGTAAACAACAGACAAATTCCAAGCAGGAATGCAAAAACGCCATTAACTGAAGGATGGGAAATACACAAGGTTCTTGAAATTTATTCCAACCTCGATGGACAATTAATGATACCGAACCTGATATTGTCGGCATGTACCAACCACTAAAACGGTTCCGATATAGTGTCAGATGCGTCGATGCCATTCTAAAATGAAAGTTTAGCAAAAGAGGCAATGGTTTATACGTGATTGACCCGATCAACATTGACGCTCGTACTCCCCATCTTAAGCCATTCTTTAGAAAAGCCAATATTTTGTAATCTAGAATTCTGCTCTGAAATAATAAAATTTATTAGCTAAACCAGAATTGTACCATTCTAAGTGAAGGACTACCAAAGGTCCTTCCTGTTGTATGTAACTGAACTCGTCGCTCGGCTTCTGGACGTGAAATAAAACCACCGAACAGAAATGAGGTCATAAAAGAGATTCGAACGCTTTTGGATACAATCTCACGCTCTAAGCACACATCATCTTGATAGAAATGTCGAATTCGATCCATTCCGGTTTCCATTTTGGTTTCTTCTGTGCATGTCATAGTGCGTTACTGCTACACTAGGATCAAGCGTTTAATAAAATAAAATTGAATTTTCCAAAAAAAATCTCTTGGCACTGTGTCAAGTTTGGTGCGCTAAGCAAATTTTTGACCTACAAAATTCATTCGCATGCTTATGTTATGGCCGACGAGAATGAAAGAGATCGGTTGTTTCAGACGATTTTGAGTAAACCAAATGTGTTTTATAAGTCTCAACAACGTAATGAACCGGATTTTCAATTGGATCAAAAGAAATTGATTCTAAACGAATTGTTTGAAAGTCAGCCACACGTGTTTTTGGAGCGCTATCATAAATATATAACTAGAGGTGCTTTTAATTTTTTGATTTTTGAAATAAAGTTTTTAGAATTTCTAAGTTTTTTCCCATCAACAGATCGTTGTCGACCCTACCTTGAAATTATTGATAAACAAACGGAGGCTGAAAGCAAGTGCGTAGTGCGTAACCGACGCTTTTTGATGCTGGAAAAGCTGAAAAAGTCCAACGACTACTTTTCGTTGAGTAAGATGCGCGAACGTAATCCCTATTTGTTTGACACTATGATTGGCGATCATTTGAACGATTTGGGTATAATTTATTGATAACAAACCATTCTTTGTTTAGAAAATATGAGCTTAAGACCGGCTGTTGAGCCCGGATCGAGCAATACCTTCTCAAGCCTAATGGAGCAGTTTGATGAAAGTCAACGCATAACAGAGAGACGGAAGCGCCACTTTGCTGAGTGGGAAAGCGATGTGAGTCTTTTCGGGTCAGCTTTTACTACAGTTCCTTCAGGATCGTACTGATCGTTTAATGAGCCATGCCGCTCAACGCATGAGTGTGGACGATGAATTTGAAATGGAATTTGATTCAGACAGCGAAGAAAATCGGGATGGTGGAGTAAAACGCAAGCGTTGTCTGTCCCGCTACACAGTAGACAAAGAAATACCAAAACGTATGTTTAATCTTTTTTTTAAATAAAAAACTCGAATTTCAGTTATCTTTTCTGAATCAGAGCCATCAACAAACAATCGTTTAGTTGACGATTTCACAGATGAAACAGCGCGACAAATGTCGGAACTTCGAATGGACGAAGAAGATGCTTATCCTGAACGTTTGGAAAATACTACTGAAATAGTTGAAG
>JACCHV010000366.1:0-20439 GCA_018907245.1 Eupristina koningsbergeri
GGTGCATTTTCACAATTTCATATAAATACCAGCTGTTATTTATTTCACATACTCGAAAATGCATTTAAAATTGCAGTATTTTGAGACCATATACATTGTCTTTACATTTTCAAGAGCAATAACTTGAGATTTTATTGTAGAAATTCAAATTGTCATTATTATAAGCAAATTTTTTATGCACTCATAGGTGCATTTTAACAATCTCATATAAATACCATCTGTATTTTATTTCAAATACTCGAAAATGCATTTAAAATTGCAGTATTTGTTGACTATACACTTGTTTTTTACATACTCAACTGCATTAAATTAAGATTTTATTTATGAAATTCAAATTGTCATTATTATAAGCAAATTTTTTATGCACTCACAGGTGCATTTTAACAATCTCATATAAATACCATCTATATTTTATTTCAAATACTCAAAAATGCATTTAAAATTGCAGTATTTGTTGACTATACACATTTTTTATACATACTCAAGTGCATTAAATTAAGATTTTATTTATGAAATTCAAATTGTCATTATTATAAGCAAATTTTTTATGCACTCACAGGTGCATTTTAACAATCGCATATAAATACCAGCTCTTATTTATTTCAAATATTCGAAAATGCATTTAAATGTGCAGTATTTTGAAACTATATACATTGTTTTTACATTTTCAGGAGCAATAATTTAAGATTTTATTGTAGAAATTCAAATTGTCATTTATATATACAAATTTACTATGCACTCGCAGGTGCATTTTCACAATCTCATATAAATACCAGCTGTTATTTATTTCAAATACTCGAAAATGCATTTAAAATTGCAGTTTTTTGAGACTATAAACATTGTCTTTAAATTTTCAAGAGCATTAAATTAAGATTTTATTTATGAAATTCAAATTGTCATTATTATATACAAATTTATTATGCACTCACAGGTGCATTTTCACAATTTCATATAAATACCAGCTGTTATTTATTTCACATACTCGAAAATGCATTTAAAATTGCAGTATTTTGAGACCATATACATTGTCTTTACATTTTCAAGAGCAATAACTTGAGATTTTATTGTAGAAATTCAAATTGTCATTATTATAAGCAAATTTTTTATGCACTCATAGGTGCATTTTAACAATCTCATATAAATACCATCTGTATTTTATTTCAAATACTCGAAAATGCATTTAAAATTGCAGTATTTGTTGACTATACACTTGTTTTTTACATACTCAACTGCATTAAATTAAGATTTTATTTATGAAATTCAAATTGTCATTATTATAAGCAAATTTTTTATGCACTCACAGGTGCATTTTAACAAACTCATATAAATACCATCTGTATTTTATTTCAAATACTCAAAAATGCATTTAAAATTGCAGTATTTGTTGACTATACACATTTTTTATACATACTCAAGTGCATTAAATTAAGATTTTATTTATGAAATTCAAATTGTCATTATTATAAGCAAATTTTTTATGCACTCACAGGTGCATTTTAACAATCGCATATAAATACCAGCTCTTATTTATTTCAAATATTCGAAAATGCATTTAAATTTGCAGTATTTTGAAACTATATACATTGTTTTTACATTTTCAGGAGCAATAATTTAAGATTTTATTGTAAAAATTCAAATTGTCATTTATATATACAAATTTATTATGCACTCACAGGTGCATTTTCACAATCTCATATAAATACCAGCTGTTATTTATTTCAAATACTCGAAAATGCATTTAAAATTGCAGTTTTTTGAGACTATAAACATTGTCTTTACATTTTCAAGAGCATTAAATTAAGATTTTATTTATGAAATTCAAATTGTCATTATTATATACAAATTTATTATGCACTCACAGGTGCATTTTCACAATCTCATATAAATACCAGCTGTTATTTATTTCAAATACTCGAAAATGCATTTAAAATTGCAGTTTTTTGAGACTATATACATTGTCTTTACATTTTCAAGAGCATTAAATTAAGATTTTATTTATGAATTTCAAATTGTCATTATTATAAGCAAATATATTATGCACTCACTGGTGCATTTTAACAATCGCATATAAATACCAGCTCTTATTTATTTCAAATATTCTAAAATGCATTTAAATTTGCAGTATTTTGAAACTATATACATTGTTTTTACATTTTCAGGAGCAATAATTTAAGATTTTATTGTAGAAATTCAAATTGTCATTTATATATACAAATTTTTTATGCACTCACAGGTGCATTTTCACAATCTCATATAAATACCAGCTGTTATTTATTTCAAATACTCGAAAATGCATTTAAAATTGCAGTATTTTGAGACTATATACATTGTCTTTACATTTTCAAGAGCAATAACTTAAGATTTTATTGTAGAAATTGAAATTGTCATTTATATATACAAATTTATTATGCACTCACAGGTGCATTTTCACAATCGCATAAAAAATACCAGCTCTTATTTATTTCAAATATTCGAAAATGCATTTAAAATTGCAGTATTTTGAGACGATATACATTGTCTTTACATTTTCAAAAGCATTAAATTAAAATTTTATTATAGAAATTAAAATTGTCATTATTATTTGCAAATATATTATGCACTCACTGGTGCATTTTAACAATCTCATATAAATACCAGCTGTATTTCATTTCCAATACTTGAAAATGCATTTAAAATTGCAGTATTTTGAGACTATATACATTGTCTTTACATTTTCAAGAGCATTAAATTAAGATTTTATTGTAGAAATTCAAATTGTCATTATCATAAGCAAATATTTTATGTACTCACAGGTGCATTTTAACAATCGCATATAAATACCAGCTGTTATTTATTTCAAATACTCGAAAATGCATTTAAAATTGCAGTATTTTGAGACTATATACATTGTCTTTACATTTTCAAGAGCATTAAATTAAGATTTTATTGTAGAAATTCAAATTGTCATTATCATAAGCAAATTTTTTATGTACTCACAGGTGCATTTTAACAATCGCATATAAATACCAGCTGTATTTCATTTCCAATACTTGAAAATGCATTTAAAATTGCAGTATTTTGAGACTATATACATTGTCTTTACATTTTCAGGAGCAATAATTTAAGATTTTATTGTAGAAATTCAAATTGTCATTTATATATACAAATTTATTATGCACTCACAGGTGCATTTTCACAATCTCATATAAATACCAGCTGTTATTTATTTCAAATACTCGAAAATGCATTTAAATATGCAGTTTTTTGAGACTATAAACATTGTCTTTACATTTTCAAGAGCATTAAATTAAGATTTTATTTATGAAATTCAAATTGTCATTATTATATACAAATTTATTATGCACTCACAGGTGCATTTTCACAATCTCATATAAATACCAGCTGTATTTCATTTCCAATGCTTGAAAATGCATTTAAAATTGCAGTATTTTGAGACTATATACATTGTTTTTACATTCTCAAGTGCATTAAAATAAGATTTTATTGTAGAAATTCAAATTGTCATTATTATATGCAAATTTTTTATGCATTCACAGGTGTTTTTAACAATCTCATATAAATACCATCTGTATTTTATTTCAAATACTCGAAAATGCATTTAAAATTGCAGTATTTGTTGACTATACACATTTTTTTTACATACTCAAGTGCATTAAATTAAGATTTTATTTATGAAATTCAAATTGTCATTATTATATGCAAATATATTATGCACTCACTGGTGCATTTTAACAATCTCATATAAATACCATCTGTATTTTATTTCAAATACTCGAAAATGCATTTAAAAATGCAGTATTTTGAGACTATATACACTGTCTTTACATTTTCAAGAGCCATAATTTAAGATTTTATTGTAGAAATTCAAATTGTCATTATTATATACAAATTTATTATGTACACACAGGAGCATTTTCACAATCTCATATAAATACCAGCTGTTATTTATTTCAAATACTCGAAAATGCATTTAAAATTGCAGTTATTTGAGACTATATACATTGTCTTTACATTTTCAAGAGCATTAAATTACGATTTTATTTATGAATTTCAAATTGTCATTATTATAAGCAAATATATTATGCACTCACTGGTGCATTTTAACAATCTCATATAAATACAATCTGTATTTTATTTCAAATACTCGAAAATGCATTTAAAATTGCAGTTTATTGAGACTATATACACTGTCTTTACATTTTCAAGAGCCATGATTTAAGATTTTATTGTAGAAATTCAAATTGTCATTATTATAAGCAAATATATTATGCACTCACAGGTGCATTTTCACAATCGCATATAAATACCAGCTCTTATTTATTTCAAATATTCGAAAATGCATTTAAAATTGCAGTATTTTGAGACGATATACATTGTCTTTACATTTTCAAGAGCATTAAATTAAAATTTTATTATAGAAATTAAAATTGTCATTATTATTTGCAAATATATTATGCACTCACTGGTGCATTTTAACAATCTCATATAAATACCAGCTGTATTTCATTTCCAATACTTGAAAACGCATTTAAAATTACAGTATTTTGAGACTATATACATTGTTTTTACATTCTCAAGTGGAATAAAATAAGATTTTATTGTAGAAATTCAAATTGTCATTATTATATGCAAATTTTTTATGCACTCACAGGTGCTTTTTAACAATCTCATATAAATACCATCTGTATTTTATTTCAAATACTCGAAAATGCATTTAAAATTGCAGTATTTGTTGACTATACACATTTTTTTTACATACTCAAGTGCATTAAATTAAGATTTTATTGTAGAAATTCAAATTGTCATTTATATATACAAATTTATTATGCACTCACAGGTGCATTTTCACAATCTCATATAAATACCAGCTGTATTTCATTTCCAATACTTGAAAATGCATTAAAAAATGCAGTATTTGTTGACTATACACATTTTTTTTACATACTCATGTGCATTAAATTAAGATTTTATTTATGAAATTCAAATTCTTATTATTATATACAAATTTATTATGCACTCACAGGTGCATTTTCACAATTTCATATAAATACCAGCTGTATTTCATTTCAAATACTCGAAAATGCATTTAAAATTGCAGTATTTTAAGACTATATACATTGTCTTTACATTTTCAAGAGCATTAAATTAAGATTTTATTTATGAAATTCAAATTGTTATTATTATATACAAATTTATTATGCACTCACAGGTGCATTTTCACAATCTCATATAAATACCAGCTGTTATTTATTTCAAATACTCGAAAATGCATTTAAAATTGCAGTTTTTTGAGACTATATACATTGTCTTTACATTTTCAAGAGCATTAAATTAAGATTTTATTTATGAATTTCAAATTGTCATTATTATAAGCTAATATATTATGCACTCAAAGGTGCATTTTCACAATCTCATATAAATACCAGCTGCTATTTATTTCAAATACTCGAAAATGCATTTAAAATTGCAGTATTTTGGGACTATATACATTGTCTTTACATTTTCAAGAGCATTAAATTAAGATTTTATTTATGAAATTCAAATTGTTATTATTATATACAAATTTATTATGCACTCACAGGTGCATTTTAACAATCTCATAAAAATACCATCTGTATTTTATTTCAAATACTCGAAAATGCATTAAAAAATGCAGTATTTGTTGACTATACACATTTTTTTTACATACTCATGTGCATTAAATTAAGATTTTATTTATGAAATTCAAATTCTTATTATTATATACAAATTTATTATGCACTCACAGGTGCATTTTCACAATTTCATATAAATACCAGCTGTATTTCATTTCAAATACTCGAAAATGCATTTAAAATTGCAGTATTTTAAGACTATATACATTTTCTTTACATTTTCAAGTGCAATAATTTAAGATTTTATTGTAGAAATTCAAATTGTCATTATTATATACAAATTTATTATGCACTCACAGGTGCATTTTAAAATCTCATATAAATACCAGCTCTTATTTATTTCAAATACTCGAAAATGCATTTAAAAATGCAGTATTTTGAGACTATACACATGTTTTTTACATACTCATGTGCATTAAATTAAGATTTTATTTATGAAATTCAAATTGTTATTATTATATACAAATTTATTATGCACTCACAGGTGCATTTTCACAATCTCATATAAATACCAGCTGTATTTCATATCAAATACTCGAAAATGCATTTAAAATTGCAGTATTTTAAGACTATATACATTGTCTTTTCATTTGCAGGAGCAATAATTTAAGATTTTATTGTAGAAATTCAAATTGTCATTATTATATACAAATTTATTATGCACTCACAGGTGCATTTTAACAATCTCATATAAATACCAGCTCTTATTTATTTCAAATACTCGAAAATGCATTTAAAAATGCAGTATTTTGAGACTATATACACTGTCTTTACATTTTCAAGAGCCATAATTTAAGATTTTATTGTAGAAATTCAAATTGTCATTATTATATGCAAATATATTATGCACTCACTGGTGCATTTTCACAATCGCATATAAATACCAGCTCTTATTTATTTCAAATATTCGAAAATGCATTTTAAATTGCAGTTTTTTGAGACTATATACATTGTCTTTACATTTTCAAGAGCATTAAATTAAGATTTTGTTTATGAAATTCAAATTGTTATTATTATATACAAATTTATTATGCACTCACAGGTGCATTTTCACAATCTCATATAAATACCATCTGTATTTTATTTCAAATACTCGAAAATGCATTTAAAATTGCAGTATTTGTTGACTATACTCATTTTTTTTACATACTAAAGTGTATTATATTAAGATTTTATTATAGAAATTCAAATTGTTATTATTATATACAAATTTATTATGCACTCACAGGTGCATTTTCACAATCTCATATAAATACCAACTGTATTTCATATCAAATACTCGAAAATGCATTTAAAATTGCAGTATTTGTTGACTATACTCATTTTTTTTACATACTCATGTGCATTAAATTAAGATTTTATTTATGAAATTCAAATTGTTATTATTATATACAAATTTATTATGCACTCACAGGTGCATTTTCACAATCTCATATAAATACCAGCTGTATTTCATTTCAAATACTCGAAAATGCATTTAAAATTGCAGTATTTTAAGACTATATACACTGTCTTTACATTTTCAAGAGCCATAATTTAAGATTTTATTGTAGAAATTCAAATTGTCATTATTATATGCAAATATATTATGCACTCACTGGTGCATTTTCAGAATCGCATATAAATACCAGCTCTTATTTATTTCAAATATTCGAAAATGCATTTAAATTTGCAGTATTTTGAGACTATATACATTGTCTTTACATTTTCAAGAGCATTAAATTAAGATTTTATTTATGAATTTCAAATTGTCCTTATTATAAGCAATTATATTATGCACTCACTGGTGCATTTTAACAATCTCATATAAATACCATCTGTATTTTATTTCAAATACTCGAAAATGCATTTAATAATGCAGTATTTTGAGACTATATACACTGTCTTTACATTTTCAAGAGCCATAATTTAAGATTTTATTGTAGAAATTCAAATTGTCATTATTATAAGCAAATATATTATGCACTCAAAGGTGCATTTTAACAATCTCATATAAATACCATCTGTATTTTATTTCAAATACTCGAAAATGCATTTAAAATTGCAGTATTTGTTGACTATACTCATTTTTTTTACATACTCAAGTGTATTAAATTAAGATTTTATTATAGAAATTCAAATTGTCATTATTATATGCAAATATATTATGCAATCACTGGTGCATTTTAACAATCTCATATAAATACCAGCTGTATTTCATTTCAAATACTCGAAAATGCATTTAAAATTGCAGTATTTTAAGACTATATACATTGTCTTTACATTTTCAGGAGCAATAATTTAAGATTTTATTGTAGAAATTCAAATTGTCATTATTATATACAAATTTATTATGCACTCACAGGTGCATTTTCACAATCTCATATAAATACCATCTGTATTTTATTTCAAATACTCGAAAATGCATTTAAAATTGCAGTATTTGTTGACTATACACATGTTTTTTACATACTCAAGTGCATTAAATTAAGATTTTATTGTAGAAATTCAAATTGTCATTTATATATACAAATTTATTATGCACTCACAGGTGCATTTTCACAATTTCATATAAATACCAGCTGTTATTTATTTCACATACTCGAAAATGCATTTAAAATTGCAGTATTTTGGGACTATAAACATTGTCTTTACATTTTCAAGAGCATTAAATTAAGATTTTATTATAGAAATTCAAATTGTCATTATTATATGCAAATATATTATGCACTCACTGGTGCATTTTCACAATCGCATATAAATACCAGCTCTTATTTATTTCAAATATTCGAAAATGCATTTAAAATTGCAGTTTTTTGAGACTATATACATTGTCTTTACATTTTCAAGAGCATTAAATTAAGATTTTATTTATGAAATTCAAATTGTTATTATTATACTCACAGGTGCATTTTCACAATCTCATATAAATACCAGCTGTATTTCATTTCAAATACTCGAAAATGCATTTAAAATTGCAGTATTTTAAGACTATATACATTGTCTTTACATTTTCAAGAGCAATACTTCAGATTTTATTGTAGAAATTCAAATTGTCATTATTATAAGCAAATTTTTTATGCACTCACAGGTGCATTTTAACAATCTCATATAAATACCATATGTATTTTATTTCAAATACTCAAAAATGCATTTAAAATTGCAGTATTTGTTGACTATACACATTTTTTATACATACTCAAGTGCATTAAATTAAGATTTTATTTATGAATTTCAAATTGTCACTATTATAAGCAAATTTTTTATGCACTCACAGGTGCATTTTAACAACCTCATATAAATACCATCTGTATTTTATTTCAAATACTCGAAAATGCATTTAAAATTGCAGTTTTTTGAGACTATATACATTGTCTTTACATTTTCAAGAGCATTAAATTAAGATTTTATTTATGAATTTCAAATTGTCATTATTATAAGCACTCACAGGTGCATATTCATGCACAAATACTCGAAAATGCATTTAAAATTGCAGTTTTTTGAGACTATATACATTGTCTTTACATTTTCAAGAGCATTAAATTAAGATTTTATTTATGAATTTCAAATTGTCATTATTATAAGCAAATATATTATGCACTCACTGGTGCATTTTAACAATCTCATATAAATACATCTGTATTTTATTTCAAATACTCGAAAATGCATTTAAAATGGCAGTGTTTTGAGACTATATACATTGTCTTTACATTTTCAAGAGCATTAAATTAAGATTTTATTATAGAAATTCAAATTGTCATTATTATATGCAAATATATTATGCACTCACTGGTGCATTTTAACAATCTCATATAAATACCAGCTGTATTTCATTTCAAATACTCGAAAATGCATTTAAAATTGCAGTATTTTAAGACTATATACATTGTCTTTACATTTTCAGGAGCATTAAATTAAGATTTTATTGTAGAAATTCAAATTGTCATTATTATATGCAAATATATTATGCACTCACAGGTGCATTTTAACAATCTCATATAAATACCATCTGTATTTTAGTTCAAATACTCGAAAATGCATTAAAAATTGCAGTATTTGTTGACTATACACATTTTTTTTACATACTCAAGTGCATTAAATTAAGATTTTATTTATGAATTTCAAATTGTCATTATTATAAGCAAATATATTATGCACTCACAGGTGCATTTTAACAACCTCATATAAATACCATCTGTATTTTATTTCAAATACTCGAAAATGCATTTAAAATTGCAGTTTTTTGAGACTATATACATTGTCTTTACATTTTCAAGAGCATTAAATTAAGATTTTATTTATGAATTTCAAATTGTCATTATTATAAGCAAATATATTATGCACTCACAGGTGCATTTTAACAATCTCATATAAATACCAGCTGTATTTCATTTCAAATACTCTAAAATGCATTTAAAAATGCAGTATTTGTTGACTATACACATTTTTTTTACATACTCAAGTGCATTAAATTAAGATTTTATTTATGAAATTCAAATTGTCATTATTATATACAATCTTTATATGCACTCACAGGTGCATTTTAACAATCTCATATAAATACCAGCTGCTATTTATTTCAAATACTCGAAAATGCATTTAAAATTGCAGTATTTGTTGACTATACACATTTTTTTTACATACTCAAGTGCATTAAATTAAGATTTTATTTATGAAATTCAAATTGTCATTATTATATACAATCTTTATATGCACTCACAGGTGCATTTTAACAATCTCATATAAATACCAGCTGCTATTTATTTCAAATACTCGAAAATGCATTTAAAATTGCAGTATTTTGGGACTATATACATTGTCTTTACATTTTCATGAGCAATAACTTAAGATTTTATTGTAGTGATTCAAATTGTCATTAGTATATGCAAATATATTATGCACTCACTGGTGCATTTTAACAATCTCATATAAATACCAGCTGTATTTCATTTCAAATACTCTAAAATACATTTAAAAATGCAGTATTTGTTGACTATACACATTTTTTTTACATACTCAAGTGCATTAAATTCAGATTTTATTTATGAAATTCAAATTGTCATTATTATAAGTGTTACGTATTTAAGTAGCGTCAATATCCCGGCAATCCTGATTTTTTTATTTCTAATTTCCAAAATTAATTTATGTAGAATCATTAATAAATGATTCTGGCAATAACAAAAGAAAAAAAATGTAGTAAAAAAAAATTAATTTTTTTTTTTTTAAATTATATGTTTTTTTTGACATATTTAAACGTTATTGGCATCATTTTTCCAATTTCTCGAATTTTCTCTTTATTTTGTATTTCCCTCAGTCCTAGTTTTTCCAGAATTATTAGTTTTGAATAACTGAGACGTTATTCTTAATTTATAACATATATTTTATATTAAGTTCTTTATATTAGTAAAATTATGCTAGAGTTACGGCATAATGATAATTAGTTCCTTGATTACCTTTCTTATGGTATTGTATTATGTTTTATATTGTCTTGTCCAATAACTATCGTCTAGTGTTTTTTGTTTTCATTTGTATTTTCGTATCGTAAATTGTGGGTGTGTCTTAATAAATCCGTTTGCCGTATTAATGGCGTATTATGTCGCTTATGTGTTCTGTAATCCCAGTATTTTTGATGCATATATTATAATTACCAATAACCATTTATAACATTATTTAATCATTGTTTTCTTATATTTAATAATAGTTTAATATTTAGTAATGTATATATATATTTTTTTTTTATTTAATAATAATTTATCATTTATGGAATATTATTAATTGATTTATGGATTATTTCACAAAGTATTATTTATTATTTCATTGGATCTCTTTATTTTGTCCATATGTAATACCCTGGTTCCCTTTTTGTGTTTTAATGTGACATTATTATTTTTATAATTAATTTTGACTATTTCATAGAGTCCTACATATTGTTTATGCATTTTTCCTGTTTTTGGTTCTTTAAGTCTATATACCATTTCACCCTCCCTGAAATGCTTAGTATTACATTTTTTATCATAATAATATTTAGATTTAAATTTTGATTGAATTAAATTCATCCCGGCTATAGTTTGTAATTGATAAAACAGCAGTTAATCGTTTTTGTATTTCATCATAATTCTCAGAATCTTGCCTATTCTTAAATTCCGAGGGTGTCCTTGACTTCCGACCGAAGACCAGCTCGTGAGGTGTATGACCTGTCGCATCATGTTCCGTGCAATTGTACGCGTGCTGACACAGACTTATCCACTCATCCCAATTGTCATATTTATCAACATAGCTTTTTAAATACTCTGTTATTGTGTGGTGCATTCTTTCGATACTTCCATTAGATTGTGGATGATATGCCGTCGTACTGAATTTTTCTATTCCGAATATTTCCGCAAATTCGTCTAATGTTTTATTTATAAAGTGCGTTCCTTGATCCGTCAATATTGAGGAAGGGGGCCCAAAATAACATATCATATTTTCAGTTAATTTTCTGGCTACTTCTTTAGCAGTAGCTCTTTTTACTGGTACTAATATGCAATATTTAGTTAATATGTCTTGCATTGTTAATATATATCTATTCCCATTTTTTGTTCTTGACAAAGGCCCATAAAAATCCATTGACATTTTCTCAAATGCATATGACGGTGTATCACTTATTACCATTGGCATTCTAGTTTTCAATCTTATTAATTTATTATTTTGACATATATGGCAACTTTTAACGAATTGTTCTACTTCCGGACGCATAGTTTTCCAATAATAATCCGATGCTACTTTCTTATATGTTTTTGTAATACCTCTATGACCGCCTATTGTTGATTCATGGTATTCTTTTATTATTAAATATCTATCCTGTACTTTCGGGGTGGGTAAATTGTCTTTTATTAAAGCGATAATAATTTCCTCGTTGTCAAATATTTCATTACAAACTTCAACTAAATAATTCCATTCTGATTCTTTCAATATCTGTAAGTCTCTAATTATTGCTATACTACATATATTATTTCTTTGACACATTATTTTTAAATTTTTAATGCTGTTTTTTATATCAGATTTCAATGCGGAGTCCTCTATATGATTTTTAATGACTATGCCCATAATATTGATGTTATGTAATTTTTTCAAGTTAATTTCCCCTTTTAAATAATTTCTTTTCGCCCATGTTTCAGTTTTAATGTATCCTCTTTCTATTAATGCCTCTGTTACTTCAGTATTTAGCGATGAATCGCCTGTCATTAAGAACACTATGTTTTCGCGATATTTGAAAGGATGATCGTCTATTAATTTTACTCTCGTGAATTTTTGCGATACCACATAGGGTCTCCATGGCGGTCTGTCAGTTGGAAGGTGTATTCGTGTAACGCGATATTGTTCGAGCGCCGGTGGACCCACTGCCCTCGGTCCCTGCCCGCTGTCACTTGGCTCCGTATCAGGTTTACAGATCGTCTCCGCGCTCTTATCATTCCTTCCGTATTCGTTACTCGGTATTGTAGGTATCATTTTAGTTTCTTCATTCATTGTATTATTTATTTCTTTGTCATTATCATTGTCGTCTGAGTCAAAGTCTGTCGATGTACAGCTGATCTTTCTTTGTTTTAGTTTCATGTAAGGAGTATAATGGTTATTATTTAAATTTAAATGTATTATTGGATACCTGATATTATTAATAAAATGACAATATATAAATTTTCCTTCATTTACTTCAAAGTGGATACATACATTGATTTTGAATTCCTGGCTAAAAATATAAATACAGTCATCTGTTCCCCATTCATCATCTGATTCTAGAATTTTCTTTGTTTCTATGGGATCATAATAATTATTTAAATAAGTGGATTTTAATAGTTTCCTTCTTAATTCAAGAGGTGATATTGGTAATTTTGCGGCTACTTTTAAGCTTTGAAATAAACAATTTCCTGGAGGTTCTGATAGATCTAAGTCTTCTCGTGCTAATTTAATGTCGGGTTCAACACAGTGGGCTCCTTGATTATATAATTTTAAATATTCTTTACATTTTTCTTCACAATTTGAATTACTTAAATTTTTTGTATTACTTGACAATTTACTTGTTCCGTCATTAATTATTTCGCTTAAATTAATAATTGGTGATAGTGTGTTTTCATTTATTGCGAATGTTGATAACTTATCCTCCCAATAACTGTCTTTATCTCTTAATTCTGATATATTAATTTTTTCTTTCTTTGTTTCTTTGATGCATACATCCCATCCTTTTGTTTCGGTATTATTTATTTTTTTAATTTCGACTGTATATTTTTTACTTTCTTTATTATTTGTTTCTTGCAAAATTTCTTTGCTATTGTCTGTTTTTCTGTCACTCTTATTCATTATTGTATTATTTTTCTCGGTGTCATTGTCAATTATTTCGATTGTTTCTAGAGAACTGTCGTCTTCATTACTTGAGGATGATTCATGAAAGCTGAGCCTTTTTTGAATTCTAATTAATTTGCTATTTTCTTTAGGTGTACTAGACACCATTTCCTTTGTTATTTTATTTATTTCATTATTTTCAACTTCGCTCTCTGTTTCGCTTTTTGATTCTATAAAATTATTTTTGTTTTTAATTTTCCGTTTTTTTCTTTTTTTCTTATCTTTCCATGGATCTATGTTTTTATATGGCCTCCAATCTTCACTTTCACTCCCTTCCGATTCTTGTTCTGAATCGTTTTCGCTACTGGATTTTTCCCTTTGTTTTACCTTTTTAACAATCTTTATTGACTTATTGTTATTATTCCCGTTAATCATTTGTTTTTCCTGTTTTTCAGCCAGTTCATATAATTCCTTACGAGGTAATTCAGGATTGACCTCATTTTCTTGGAGTGTCGGATTTCTTGATAATGCATCGGCGTTTGAGTTTTTTAAGCCCGGTCTGTATATTATTTCAAAATTGTAACCTTGTAAAGATGCCTTCATTCTATTAAATCGCGTATCCAAGTGTTTTGTAGTATGAAAGTGTTTCAGAGGTTCATGATCTGTTATTACTGTGAATTTTGTTCCATATAAATAATGTCTAAATTGGTCTTTTGCAAATACGACTGCTAATAATTCTTTATCATACGTTGAGTATCTTAACTCCGGTCCTTTTAAACATCTAGAGGCATATGCACATGGTCTATCTTCTCCTAATTTCCCTTGGCTTAGTATAGCTCCTAAAGCGTAATCCGACGCGTCGGTGGTAACTATAAACGGCTGATTTAAATCTGGTGCTTGTAAAAATGGTTCGTCACATAATATTTCTTTTATTTTATCGAATGCATTTTGTTGTTTTTGTTCCCAATAAAATGGTCTTTGACCTTTAATAACTTCTAATAGCGGAAGAGTAATTTTAGCATAATCTTTTATAAATTTACGATAATATCCTGAGAATCCTAAAAATTGTTTTATTTTTTTATTAGATGTGGGAGTGGGGTAATTCTTTACTGCCTTGACTTTATCCGGGTTCATGCGTATTTTACCCGCACCAGTTATATGACCCAATACTTTTGCTTCATGTTTTAAAAATTGACACTTTTTCGGCTCTATTGTTAAGTTGGCTTTCTCTAATTTCCTAAGCACTCTCTCTAATCGTATCATGTGTTCTTCAATCGTTTCAGAAAAAATCATAATATCATCTAAGTATACTTCAATTTCTTCCCTTGATAATCCTGCTAGTGCTAGTTCCATTGCCCGCATAAATGTTGTAGGGGCTTCCTTTAATCCCATAGCCATTCTTTTATATTGAAAACTACCACTGGGTCCCGATGATGCTGTTAGTGGCGCCGATTCTGGGTCCATTTCGACTTGGAAAAATCCCATTTTCAAATCCATAATAGATATATAGTTAGCTTTTGATAATTTTTCGATAATTTCATTTGTAAAGGGCATCGGATAACAACTTCCCAACGTCATTTCATTAAGTTGTCTAAAATCTGTGACTAATCTCCATCTTTTATTTCCCTGTGCATCTGGTTGTTTCGGTACAATCCATGTGGGTGAGCAATATGGTGATAATGATGGCTCAATTATGCCTTTTTTCTCTAGTTCCGTTATTTCTTTTTTTAAAACCTCTTTAAGGACTGGCGGATATCTGTACTGTTTTGATTTTAATGGTTTATCGGATGTTAATTCGATTTTGTGTTTTATTAAGTGGGTTGCTGGTAATGGCTCGTTATCTAATCCAAAACCCCCTACATAAGGTCTAATTGTCTCGCGAATGAATTTTATTTCTTCTTGGTTACTCCCTTTAAGATCTACGAGGGCCATGATCTTTTCTAACCGTTCTTCTTGAATTTTCGGATTATTACTCAACCAACGATTAAATTTCATTATGTCATTCATTATGTCATTGTTATTATCTTTACAATTTTCTCCAATTGTTATCTTATTTATCATTTTGTTGTTAATATATTGATCACTCTCATCATATAAATCTCCAATATCTGTATCATATTTTTCATCTGCAATGTCACATGGTATTAATTCTACTTCAGGGAGTGGTATAGTGACCGCCTCGTCATTGGTGTTAATACAATAGGCAATTACAACGCCATTTTGTCTAATTGTTAAAAAATTTCCGAATTTAATACCTGGGGCCAAATTTTGTGGTGGTACAAATCCTATGTCATAATCTCCTTTTACACGAGCGAATATAGCTTTTTTAGTTTTCCCCGGAATCTCTATCATATTATCCCTAGCAAACGGAATCCATGTGTTCCCTAATTTTAATATTTTTTGCTCGGACATAACATCACCTTTGTATTTCGTAATCATGTCCCATCCCAGAATTCCATCTACGTCAATTGGATGATCATTCTGGACAATATGGAATTCACATTCAGATTCATAAATTTTTATAGTTATCACCCCCTCTGTTAAACATTTTCCTTCTGTAAAACCATGAATCATAATTTGAGACTCCTTACATATTTTATTTTGCGCTCGTATTTTATCTTTTTTTATCACTGATATTTCTGCCACAGTATCTACGTAAAATGTTGCCTTCCCTTTAGCGAATTCTTCGGCATATACCATTATTACCGGTAAGTCATTTGTTTCTTTTATTGCATTTATTTTTGCTATTCTTATATTTGCAGATTTCATAGTTGTTTTGGAGATATTATGTCCAACACCGAGAGTTTGTGTTGAACATTTTTCTAGTTTAAATTTTCTATATCATTTGTATTATCTATTGTTTCATTTTTCCTTATTAAATTAACTCTAGCATCTTGTGAGTTATCTTGACCCCTATTGTTATTAATAAATTGAGGTTTGTTTCTATAATTGTTATCATAATTATTAGTCCCTTGATTATTATAAAACCCTCTATGGTTTCCATTTTGTTGATTATAGAAACCTCTATGATTCTCACCTTGCTGGTTATAAAATCCTCTATGATTTTCATTTTGCTGATTATAAAACCCTCTATTATTATCACTCTGTTGATTATAGAACCCCCTATGGTTTCCATCTTGCTGTTGATTATAAAATCCTCTTTGATTTCCATTTTGTTGATAACCATTAGAGTTTCCATTATTGTTAAAATTTCCCCTATTATAATCTCTAAATTTATCATTAAAATTTTTGTTAGGATTATTTTGCCTAAATCCACTGCTAAATTTATTGTGATTATTAAAATTATTAAAATTTCCTTGATTTCCCATAAATTGACTAGGTGGTCCAGTATTATTAAATCCGATATTTTTCCTTTTTTCCATTTCTTGTAGCACTTTCCAGCAACCTGGCGTGTCATGTCCTTTTTTTCTGCAATATCCGCATTCTATTTGTTCATTCGAATTATTTATAATATTTCCTTCAGTCCTAATTTTATTTTTCTCGAATATGGCCGTTCCCAACCCGTGCTCAACTCGTATAGCTATGTTAATGGCTTCCTCCAATGATGATGGTCTTGAACTTCCTACATGAGGTGATATTTTTGCATCTAACCCATAAATAAAAGCTTCTATAACCAAGTTAATGTATTTTTTATAGTCAATATAAAATTCTTTGTTCCGAATGATGGCGTCTAATTCCACTGCTGCATATAATTGTGTTTTTAATTTTGTCATTCTTTTACCATATTCCATTATAGATTCTCTATATTTCTGTACACACATTCTAATTTGTGCTTTTGCATTTTTTATCGCTCCTAATGTTCCAAAAACCTCTCCCATTTTTGTAATAAATTCATCAATCCTATTGCAATCACATATACTGGTTCCCAATAGTTCCCTAGCTTCGCCAATTATTTTATTATCTAATGTTCTGAGTATATATAATTCTATTTCTGGTCCTTCAATTTCGATTGTTTTCCTAATCCATTTTATTAACCTCAATACTTCATCCGATTTTCCTGAACACTCAGGCATAAATTCCATTACTTTATAGTAATGTGATCGTTGTTGTATATTATTTGTTGAATTATGATAATTATTTATTCTTTGTTCTCCCAGCTCATTATTATTAAATCCATGATTATTAATTAAATCGTTTGTTTCAAGTGTATTATTTAGTTCTTTTCCCCCATTTCTGGCTATTAATTTATTTAATTCTCCTAGTATTCTCATCATATCATCTCTCATATCATCTTGACTAGATTTCTCAGTAACGACTGCGCTTGTGGTGACATTTGTAGCTGGTACATCCATTATTATGCTTTTTTCTGTTATATTATCTATATGATTTTTACACCCGCGAATTTGTACTTCTAATGGTATTACTTTACTTATAAGTCCTAAAGCTTCTTGAAATGAAATTACTTCCTCACTTTTTTTATTCCACTTTCCTGTTTTATCTAGTTTTGAGGTTACTAATTCCTGCTCAAATTTCCCTTCCGACGATTCACTTTTATTAAATAATTTTCTAATCATTACCTACTTTTAGCACTTCATATATTCCAAAAAAAATTTAGTACTTTATCAATTCAGAACTCACAACTTTTCAATTTAATTAAAAATTCACAATTTATATTTTTTTTTTTTAAAAAAAATTATTTTGGATCCCGATCCGAAATTCAATGAATAATTTAATTTATTATTTATAAAATTTCCACAAATCAATCAACAATAATAATATAAATTAATAACAATATATTTTATAAATATTATCAATAATTTATTAATAATTATTAAGTACTTACATTAATATCACTCCAATCGTTATCAGCTTTCTCCAAATTGTTGTCATCTTAATCTTCAATATCAAAAAAAAAAATCCGACCTCGACGGAAATCCTGGTCACGGCACCAATGTTACGTATTTAAGTAGCGTCAATATGTATATATATATATATATTTATGTATTATTTATTTTACCGCCGGGTTACTATTCCGCCGTAGCTGAGTCGGACAAAACGTCTCAGCCCTTGCGAGGATCGGGTTACTTCAAGGAATGATACGATGATTAATATTCACGACTTTACATTTATTTCATATAATCGGAAGAAAGAGTTTGTGATGTGTGTGTGGCTCGTGATACGTCAGTTGTACCCTAATTGCGTCCGTTTATTAAATTATTGTTACACTTTTCGTCTTTCGTTGATTACGCGTTAGTTCTTACACAAATCGGACCGGGAACCTCTTGTGTGTTATTGACTGCGTTTTTATAATTACTGTATTGCAAGTTTTCGAATTCTCCCACTACCTGTTCAATTCATTTGTCTTCAGTATTTGTTAATTATTTCCACACATCTTGTGAATCTGGATCAACTTTGTGCCGATCAACTATTTCATAATTTCAATCGTTACCAATTTTATGCTATAATTTGCAACTTTTGAATTGTAGGTCACTAATTTATGTCGTACGTAACATATGCAAGTTTTAAATACACTCACAAGTGCATTTTACTGTTTTAATATGAAAAAAATACCAAATTTTAATTCAAATATTCGAAAATGCATTTTATTTGCATTATTTTGATACTCTAAAATATCTTGTTTTTTTGCATTTTAAAGGGCATAAAACTAAGATTTTTGCCTTAAAAATCAATTTCTCACAATTATATGCAAGTTTTTAATGCATTCACAAGTGCATTTTACCATTTTAATATAAAAAAACTTGTAAATTTTAATTCAAATATCGAAAATGCATTTTATTTGCATTATTTTTATACTCTAAAATATCTTGTTTTTTACATTATAATGTGAATAAAACCAAGATTTTTTACTTGAAAATCGAAATCTCATTATTATATGCAAGTTTTTAATGCACTCGGAAGTGCATTTTACCAATTTAATATAAAAAAAATACCAAATTTTAATTCAAATAGTTAAAAATGCATTTTATTTGCATTATTTTTATACTCTAATATATCTTGTTTTTTACATTATAAAGTGCAATAAAACCAAGAATGATGCCTAAAAAATCATATTCTTATAATTATATGAAAGTTTTTAATGCATTCACAAGTGCATTTTACCATTTTAATATAAAAAAACGTGTAAATTTTAATTCAAATATCGAAAATACATTTTATTTGCATTATTTTTATACTCTAATATATCTTGTTTTTTTGCAACTTAAAGGGCATAAAGCTAAGATTTTTTCCTTAAAAATCAAATTCTCACAATTATATGCAAGTTTTTAATGCATTCACAAGTGCATTTTACCATTTTAATATAAAAAAACGTGTAAATTTTAATTCAAATATCGAAAATGCATTTTATTTGCATTATTTTGATACTCTAAAATATCTTGTTTTCTACATTATAAAGTGAATAAAACCAAGATTTTTTCTTTGAAAATCGAAATCTCATTATAATATGCAAGTTTTTAATGCATTCACAAGTGCATTTTACCATTTTAATATAAAAAAACTTGTAAATTTT
>JACCHV010000368.1:0-30822 GCA_018907245.1 Eupristina koningsbergeri
AGAGAAATACAGACACGTGATTTCTCGCATGGTTTTTTCGAAAACAAAGTCATTTTTCTTGGCAAAAGGAAAGCAACCGGTCGTACCCGAACCCGCACCCAAAGACCCGAGCTCCAGCCAACAACTCTGACCGCTGAACCACACCTACCATACTGTTGATGGGGAAAATAAGTTATACTTGTAGTTTACATGACTCAACTTGAGACAGTACAACTTCTTGATATGTGTCTTTACAATTGTAAGGTCTTACAACAAAGTCCTCAATGATTGTAAAAGCTTTTCTTCTCGCCATAGAGAGCCTGAGATAGCTACTGTTTACGTGGACTTTTACCAGAACACCGAAGCAATCCCATAAATCCTGTTAAACGTGATGAACGTTTGGCAAGTATTGCATAACAAGGAAGTGCGATCATAAACAATTTACCTGGGCAACTTACTCCTATCACAAAAAAGCTGCAACTCTTAAAAGTTTATTCTTCGAAAACTGCCAATTTATCTGATTACAACTCGAGTTGAGATCATTATTGGAAAGCACGCTCTATCGTCAAACACTTGTAATGCGCCAGAAGTCGTGGTATGTTCGGTTGCTTAGATGCTGCTGACTTGGCCAGCGACTGCTATCAAAGTTACAAGGCTCCTTCCAGGATTGCAACAAATCAGCCTCGCTACGCCACCAATTGCTGTTCTCGTCCAAGCTCAGCGAAAGTCGGTGATCGAGGTTCGCCGTCGAGGTCTGTTTCGAGATTTGCTGAGTTTCGTCCTCGTCGGAGTCGTTATTGATTTGAATCGAAGATTTATAGGGTGATCGCTTACGGTGAAGACACAGCTGTTTTGAGAGTTTCTTGGAATCGACGTACAAACGGCGTTGTCGAGATGGACGCGAATTCGTGCTGACTTGCTTTTTGACTAATTGGTGATTCTTTACAAATTCGTAGTCACGGTAGACAATCTGAGCACCAAGTGCAAACTAGATTGTTTGAAAACTTACATAGAAATAGTAGAACTGAAAGAAGGCATAAACAGCGACGCCAGTCGCGAACACCACGGTCACACTGCCCAAAAGAGTTTCCAGACTATCGTTGCCGATTCGAAAGCTGTGCGAAATGAACGCGGCACCGGTCAAGTAGGAGACACCGGCGAACAAGAAAGCACCAATTATTATGGCCAGCTGAAACTTCAACTAGCTGAGCTAGTTGGACGCAAAACTCACATTAACAATCAGAAAAGGGCAATAGTTCCTGAAATCATTCCTCTAAAGATTGTCTTCAAATTGCTAGCCGAACCCGGGCAAACCCGCTCGGTTGCCGATCAACAAACAGCCGTAGGAGAACAGTGGTGGAATGCAGATCAGCAGGCCGATGTATTCGCCAGAGTAGATGACACCGGCAGCGCAAGCACTCCAAAAAAGAACAACCAGCAGGGCCACGACAAAAGTGAAGGTCTGAAAGAAAGACGTTGAGTCGTTCAGGCCTTGGAAACTAACGTGGACATGAACCCCGCAACAACAGTGGTAGTAGGACGCGTCATGTTTGCCCATCCTTTGCGATAACAGGTCTCGACTAAAAGCTTAAGATACCCATTATCAACGATGCTTTAAACTAGCAGCTGAGGCTTGCACTGGTCAGTCCTAGTCCTACGGACTTTATGTTTCGAGAATGATGACTGTGTCCAGGTGGCCCACTTCAACGCAATGCAGTCACCTGTTTTCTTCACAGTAAGCAAGCTACAAAAACGTGTCTTTGGATCATGTTCATCGATGAGACACGATTGTACAACCGATTGCAAGGCAACGCATTTTAGCACATTCAAGAATCCCCTGTCCGCCTCTTTCTTGTCAACAGGAAACCTTTAACATTGCATTCAGGGCTTTTGCCGCAAATGAATCACAATGTTCGGCAAATCACACCGGTTGCGGAGTGTCTGAGCAATAATAACAGCACAGAATGTCTGAAACAGGCTTGTCCCAGTTGCGGAAATAACAAATACTTTTTGTTATATTTTCCTTGTATATACGACGACAACCGTCGCTTTCACTCACTGCTTGATCAGAATGATCGCAACGACTTTCAAACAAGGAAAACAATGAATATTTGGAAATTTTACTTGACTTAAGCATCAGATACATCATGCAGTCAGGCTGAATCATGTCGAACAAGAAGCGCCTACTAGTTAGTGGCCTCATTAAAATAATCAACACTTTTCAATAATACGGGCCTGTAACACGCCCACGACACTCTTCAATGATCTCCACATTACTCAACACGCTGTTGGGCTTCTGATTGAGTATTGGGTAAGGTGCGATGGAGACTCTGCGTGATGTTCGATCTTTTAAAAATTTTAAATTCGAAAAAGCCACACCCAACGCTACAACCAAGATGCCGATTTTCAACAAACTCAACGCCGAATAGACCAAATTAAAAATGCCTCTAATGGGTTCCGAAATCAAATCGACGGAGTCGATCGGCGGGCTGCCAACTTTGATTGTGTCGTAATCGCTGAGTTGGTTGGTGCCCACAAGGAGTGCGTAAATCATCAAAGCAATACTGATGACAATGCAAAGGAACTGAATTCAAGATTGTAACAATTTTAACAAAAAAGCCTCAACTGTCTCGAATCCCAAAAAAACTTACACATAAAATAAAAAACAACAAATACAATCGCTGCTTTCGAAGCAGGTTGCCGACTAGTAGCAACAAAGCGGTCAGCACTTCTAATCCAACTCCAATAAAGCCCCACCAAAGGCCGGAAACGATGATCAGACCGCTGTCTATCAAGGCTAACACGATTAAACAAATGGTCATAGCGAATGCGCACACCTGAAACATTTTACAGAAAGCAAATTGAGACCGTTCTTGACCTATTCAATTCTAAACAGTTGGCTAACTTACATAAACATGAACTCCACAGCAGAGTACAAAGTTTAACAAGCTGGACGTTGGCTTGTTCGTAGAACTTTGACTGCTAATGTACATCTTCCGCCGAAGTTCGAAAGTCTGCCAAACAAAAGTTGCTCACTGAAAAGACTTTGTATAGAATTATTAAAATTGTTTAGAGTTCGGAAATCGTATTAATTAAAATCGAATACATCAAGTGCTGTAGGAAACCATTTCTTTATTCGAGTTGTTTTTAAACTAATGGCTTGAATAAGTAAAGCTATCACACGCCAAGATGCCCGTTTGCTAAGTGGTAGTGACGTCTACTTTGGGAACGAAGGAATCGCACAGCCGAGTTCGAGCCCCGACGTGTGCACGACTAAAACGGCAGTGCGGGTTGACCGCAGCTAACTTGGATGCAACTGGCTCATGGAAGTATCTCGTTCACTTGTCTACTTGCGGATGGCGCCCATCATTTACAGTAGCCAACTTTAAGAGCCTTTAGACCACTTTTCAGCCTAGTCTTTATTTAAGGTGAGAGTTCAAACAATGAAACCCCAAAGCATTCGCTTCAAATAACAAAGTCATGGCATTACATGGTTTCTAGAATGGGATCAGAGTTTGAAAAGCGGTGTTTCTTTACAGGTTGTGAAGAAACGAGTTTTCTGATAGTTGGACGGAGGCGTCTGAATTTGTGGAGAAAAAGGCAATGTGTTCCCAGTTCATGCTTGACCGACTTTCCACAGGCTATTTTACCTGTCTTTGGTATTTAGCCTAATCACTCTTTGATTTTACATTCCTGAACTTGCTTGATAGGCGTCTAGTTCGGCCACAAAAGACAAACGAAATAGACTTGTGGTAACAGCAACAATGGCATAGCGCAAACACGTTAAAACATTGGATCCTGATCATTAAAATGTACCCGATTGTTACACTCTAAACCGATTTAAAATTGTTATTGGCTGAGAGCTTGCGACTAAAAAGGAGATTTAGAGGGCCTCAAATTTGAAAGATTTTAAAATCGATTTGATTGTTCGGACTGACTTGTCGGTGAATCAGTTCCTCTTGCATATTGCAGCTTCGATTCAAACAAGCAGTTCTGCTTGTGAGTTTCGGAGTTTAGCTTGAGTTTTGTTGAACCAAGTGGGCTGTTTTCAAAAGATTCAAGTCCATTTATTTGGACGCCTTATAGAAAATGCTTTTGTGCAAGTAAGTCGAGTTTTGAAAATACACTTGACAACCGAATCAGCTCCACATTTTGCGATTTGGTTAAAAATTTGCCCCGTTACTAGCAATTGTTGCAATCTACAAATTTTTAGACGCTTGCTGAGTCATTGATCAGATTCATGCTATTGACCAGAGCAAATCCTTGGTTTTTACTGTTTGCTATTGACCAAAGCCTATTTGTAATTAAATCTTGCTAATGCGAATGTCAATAATGCACAGCCTGTTTTGAATCTTGTTGCAGCGAAAGGGACGCGAATTCAGATGAAGCAAGCTTCTAAATATGAAGCTTAGCTAGACAATGTTCGTTTTTTCCAGCAAACATGTTCTTTTGTGGCGTTTGCAATACGCATCTTGCTTAAAGTTCCTTCACCGACATACGATTCAGGTTTGGCTGCGGTCAAAACGCTTTCTATAAGCAACAATGTCAAGAACCTCAATTCCTTACTTTCCAAACATCAAATTTTCGAGGCAAGGAGTGCATTGTATACGTTTAGTGCGATTCGTTTCTGACTTTTATTCTTATTAGAACAACTTTTGACGCTAATCAAGTAGAGTACAGAAGGTATGAAAGTGTCAACTTGAATCGATAATCAACAAACTACTGCATTGCCTGATACTCCATTGCATTCGCTTTGTAATGTATTGAAGAATCGCAGCTGGTCGCTCTGTTACTTGACTACTTGTCCTCGTATTGCGTCAACAAAAGTGTATTCATTTCGCGTTTGTAGACCGTCACTTCTAGCCGCCCATCTCCTTTAGGTCGAGGGTACAACAAATGCCGATTGTGTCTGGACATTAACTAATAAGTATCAATATTGATGTTTGCCTCGATCAAGTCTCATATTAATTGTGTGCAGACAACGTCGGGCCCGAAAACTTTTTTCATCGTCCTCGTCCCGCGCTTTAGCCAGCCGACTTATGTCTGTCTCTTTCGTGAAATCGCCATGCCATCGTCTTCATGGTCGGTGCGAAGGTCGTTTTTCGAAGGTGCCCAGTCCAGCAACCGTCGATCCCGTCACGAGTTGCATTTTTTGTCTCACCGGCGTGGTTGCACTTTAAAGTGCAAGTGCTCGGAATTGGTCTATCATTATTTGCTTTTTAGTTATTGATCCAAGCATGCATTTCGCGTCCGCGATAAGGTCGGCAATCAAGAGTTCAACTTGGTTTATTCTATTCAATTCATCTAGTCGCTAACTGAAGTGATTGTGAATCCTTCTGTTTAGTTCTTAGCACATGTCGACCATTCTAGACCGCATTGCTTGTTTCGCGCGAATCGACTCGCAACAGCATACTTTTTAAGTCAGGAGATTTATTTTTTACATTAGCATCTATGACTTAAATTAAATACTAGGGTATGTTTTCATTAGGAACAACAAAATTTATAGTAGATTTGAATGTTTTCTAGCAAGTAGCTAAAAGCTCAGTACTTTTTACTAATAACTTAAGTTCATCTCTGTGCATGCCGTTCAAAAAGACGCGGAACAAAGTCTAAGTCACAATGTCGTTTCAGCGAGTACCATTCAGTCATGTTTTCGTAGATGCTTTGATGTCCTGGTCTGTGCAGCTTTTCGCACGATCGACAAAGAGCTCGAAGAACTTGATTCGGACCTTTTTGTCGGAAGGTGTGACGCCAGTTGAAGTATTTTAGGTACTCTTTTGGATTATCTATTAGAAATTCCAGATACTTGGCCAGCTGGTCCATTGACCTTAAGATGTACTTTAAATGTTGGAATGTGAAAAAAAAGCCTACTCAAACTGATCAACCGCAATATAAGAACCCTCAGGAACAATTCCGATGTAGTCGGACTTGCGTAGTACCACCGGCACAATAAAGTTCTTTAATCGAAAGAACTTCTCTGTCACATAGTTGTCGCAGACAACGTTTTCGAATGCAAAATAAAATCGATGAGTGCTCATGTGATTATCGAAACAGTTGGAACAAAAACCGCCATAACAATTGCCATACAAGTCGAGTAAGTGGGGATAACGTCTGAAACAGTGCGTTTTGATTTCCAATTTGAATACGTTTGTCATATTTGATTTCCACTTACTTTACTTACAACAAAGTTAATTAAATGACAGCCTGACTCAACGACACTAATTACCAAGAATAAAAATAAATGCCCAAAGCTGAGATTACCAAACAGAATCAAAAATAATCTGTACAATATTCCACGCTTGGGTTGACCAACTACAGTATCAAAACTGTTAGGATGGAAGAGCAGAGACGAAGTGACAAGACGGAATTACAAAACGGATAAAATCAATAAATGAAAGCTTCAACTACCAATTAAAGTTAATATAATTTATGTGCTTTGATTGACATAAGCAGTAATGTTTGGACTGTCGCAAATCGTTTCAGATGTAAGCTGAATGCGATTCGAAAGGTAGAAATAGATTTATTGAGCAAACTAATTAAACGCTCAACTTAGGGGTCAACCAAGTTTAATCACATCTCAAATGTAATAGTAACTAGCGAAAAGCTGCGAAGTGAAAGTTGGTGGAATTATAGTTGACCCAAATGCAAGCTACGCTTTGAAATTGTTTTTGCTAGCGTGTTTGTTTCGAGAACTCAAAAGGTTTCGATCGCCATAAGACTCAGACTCAGATTTAAATATAGTTTTTGATTTTTAATGTAATCGGAAATAATTTTTTAAAAATATATTTTTAACTCACATTCTGAATTCATCCAAATAAAGTTCTCGTTTGCCGTTGGTGTTGCAATGAGAAATAACGGCAAAGCCGCCCTTGGTCTTGTTCAGCGCAATTTGTGCCAAATCTCTGTAATTGAATTCAACTTCCTAAAAACGTTGTCATCTAGTAAATAAAATAAAAAACGATTTTGAACGCATCAAAACGATGAAAAATAAACTTACTTCGTCGTCTTTTTCAGGTTCGTATCCAAAATAGGCAAAGTTTTTTGGCACAAGTTCGTCATAACCTGCGTAGATGTCACAGCCGGGCACATATCCCACTGTATAGTTAAAAAAATAAGGTGGAAGCCTGTAAACTTTCAATATTAAAAACTATTCCGAATTCATTACCATTTGTAATTTTTACTGTAAACTTGTCCGGGTGCTTCTCGCAGGAACACAAAAAAAGCTTGATTAGGTGAGTAACGTTTGGGGCCTTCTAAATTCAACTAAAGTTTTAGAATTTTCACACAAGTCTTACCGCTGTTGATTTCACTTGGCTGTAAAAAGACTCCATCAGCAACAGGCAGTAGGCTTCGATCTATAGTATAGTCGCATTTGAAGGGGCACCATTTATTTGTGGTCCTATTTATGCTTAAACTGTGCTCTTTTACATCCTTGTCACGGGTATAGCGTATCATAAAAAGCATCTTTGGCAATTTCTTTGGTTCAGAATAAAACTCTGTTTGGATAAAATTTTGTAGCATCCAATTCCCGCCATTTGTTAAAAACATTCTAACTGGGGCTACATCTGCAAAACAATAGTATAATACAAGACATTTTAAGGCATTAATGTTTAAAGCAAAGCACCAAACTTTTTGGAAAAGTTTTAATTTTAATTTTTAGTTTTCTGAGTTTTATTTCTTAAATTAGTGGACAATAACAACTTAAAATGTTAAGGGATAAAACAAATTTTATGGTTCTTATAACATTTTGAAAATCGATGGTTCTTGAAGCGAAAAACCTGAGGAGTGAAAAAAAGCTCAAAGTTCAACGGTGCATTACCTATTCAGTAAACAGTTGTATTTCATTTATTTGCGCGCTTTTATTTTTCTAACGTTTCTTGTCTATGGCTTGATTGTCCAATGTATTAATTAGAATTATCTTTTAAAGTCATTCTTATTTGTCGTAGGAATCTTTGGTGCAGCGTCTCAATTCTTACTCTTCCAACAAAACCTATCTTGATTGGGACAACTATTGTCGTCTTTGTTTGCCAAAGGTCTGCTGCAGCTTTGACTTCAATGATCATCAGTGAAGTGTTGATTTATAGATAGTATCTGCTATATCTGTGGCGCAATTCTATTTTCTGCGATAGGTTAGTGGACTCCAATGTTCATTTTCCTAAAGTGTCTGATAAGACAACGGTCGCAGACTTCGATCTACAGCATTTATCATTTCTTTGCTATCTGCGTCTGAGCGGCCCAATGCTTCAACGCTCTTGTCAAGATCTATGCATCACAAGCCAACAATGATAATTGAACATGTGAATACCATAGTAGAGTTCTTTTATCAGTGAGTGATTATTTGTAGGTAACCGCCGAGGTTTTCTAATGCAGCTTAAGTGCTACTGGTTCTTTAAGCCATTTGGTTTGTAAATGTCTGCACAAATCGACCCAGATGGTAGAAGTTGCTTGATTATCTGATCAATGTCTTATTTAGTATTATACTTAACAACGGATAGATTTACCATCCATTTTGGCTTAGTGTTTGTTTAGCTTTATTTTCTTACATATATCGATTATTAATTGCGACCTTTTGCATTTTGTAAAATGGCAGTTTTATTAGCAACAAGCTAGCAAGTTTTAGAAAAAAGTGATGAGCAGAAAAAACCAAAAACCTTTCAAAATGATATGGAAGACTCAAAGTTCTTTACAGTACAAATCATCTAAAGTTCAAACAGTCATTTGTTGTGCAAAGTTTCTTTTACATGTTATATCTTTAGGATGATTTTAAAAAGAGTAACCGCGAATTCCCAAAAAGAAAGCAATTTGAAAACCGTCCTATTTTCGACATAGAAATTTCAGTGTTAGGTTGTTTATGGCAGACCTAAAATGATCACCTAAATCTATCGCTTTTTGCAAGGCGTAGGTTTATTTGACTTGGATGATTAGATGTCTCTTGCGTTTATCCAATCAAAATAAATAGTGTTTATTATGTGCAAGTTTTAGACAATCGCTTGCGAGCCTTTGCGCCAACCAGCTATACATTATTAGCAAGGCATATCTCAATTTAGATAAATCGCAAAAGCCGTTGTTGGTTCAACAACAGCAGCACCTCTTCTTTTGGAGTAGTCTGCTTGTCTGACCTGAATTCGGTGGAAGACATATTGAGACAATTTGCACGCATGATCTATATTGAAAAGAAGCGATTTGAGACAGTTTAAATACTCAAACGATTTCCGAAACCTGGCAACGTTTCACCATTAAAACCTTTCTCAATTATGCTGAATCGATGCCAAACCGATTTTTTCAACTAGCAAATGTCAAAGGTGGCACTATTATATTAACTTTTCACTAACACAAAATAAATGTTAAACATTAAAACATGTAATGCATGTTTGATTATGCTTAATTGCCAAAAATTGGCCCAAAGAAAAAATTTTCAGGCATTCCACATTTTCTATCTGTTTGATTAGAATGCTGTTTTAAAGCATTCTCCACAAAATAGAATAGTTCTTGAATTAACGTTATTACCAACTTTACGCCTAACTTGCGAAATTGAGGACTTATGTAGGGTTTTGCCTTGCAGTGTATATAGGAAAACGTGAAATCATTGGCTTGAAAAAAAGCAGATTGCGCAGTAGGGTTCAAGTCCAGCTGCGTGCAGTTGCCTCGAGTGAATGTGCGCGATCAACCGAGCCGTGCTGTTTCAGCTGGTTCAAGAAGACAGCACGTCCTCTGTCGATCTACGGAGTGGCGCCCGCTAGTGACAGCAGCTAACCCTGACGGTCTTCGAGTTGTCTCTCATCAAGTTAAAGTTCCTGATACAAAAGTAAAATTTTGAAAAATAATTGGTCTAATTAAAATAAGAAAGCGGAACGATTTCGTGCATCTTTATGAAAGAGAAACTTTAATAAGCAGATCTATACTTTAGTAAAATTACGCGATTTTACTAAATTTAAAACAATTTTTTCATACAAACCTATACATTGATAAACTATTCTAATTTTGCAAACTGAGTGCAAAATTAATAATAACTCTGCTATTTTATCTTGCAGAGCACTCTTGTAAGTGATGCTGTACTAAGCAAAATTTAAACCGTATGACGATCCTTTTCAGTCATATTTAATTAATGCTAAACCGAGTTGTTAAACTTAAATTGCGTCCGGTAACGTTGATAATGAATCAATTGTTGCTGTGTTAAAAATAAATTTTATGCATCAGAACGCGTAGTGTATTTATAGTAATTCACTAAAACAAAATAACCCAAAAAATTTTTTGAATTTTTTGAAATTGGAATATTATTTTTAAGCATCTGTCACAAGATAAGAGTTTTTAAACTAGTTATTAGCTTTATACTCAAATTGCGGAATTAACAAAATATGTATATTAATGGGAAGGTGTAATGCAATCTCTAAAATTTTCTACGCTGATAAAAATTATACGGGACCTTTAAAAGTTTTCTAAAAAGCGTAGGCATTATTTCGTTAAACTCGACTAAACATCAGATACAAAACATTAATGTTTTTAATGGCTTTTGTTGACAAATAAAGATCTCTTGCTTTGATAATGAGTAGAAGTGACAAGAAATTCGCACAACAGACTAACTCGAATAAAAATAAACAATGCAATATTATTCTGAACTATTAAAGCTATATAAACTTCTGGTTTGATCGTAAAAAACTTATCTTTAATATTTCATTAAAACCCCTTGGCATTTTTTATTCTTCCTATTTCAACACTAAAAAAGCTTTACCGTTTTGCTTTGTTTTTGTCACTAAACAATTATCATCTTGGTAATTTGCACTAAAAATAGCAACGATTTGAAAAAACTAAAAAATCAAATTAATCGATTAAAATGTTTTCGTGCAGTTTAAAAAGTTGCCCGGTAGTGTTTCTTCTAAACTGTTTACTATTTGTTTTTAAACACTATCTTATGACTACACTAGTCAATTTAATAGAAAATTAACTTGTTTTTCATAGACTCAACTTGCTTTAGACTTAACATTAGAGCTACAGATGAGCAATTAGAAAAGTTTTAATAAATTGAGTGAACTTAACGAGGACTATACAATTAAAGCTTAGTAACAAAGTAACGCTTAAGTTAAAACTTAGTAGATGCCTGCTTTGTAGGTTAAAAAACACTGCTTTTGTATAGCAGATGCACTGCAGCTAACTCTTACTAAACACCACAAGTGTTGCCGCTTACTATTCGGACTCCCTATGTAGTTGGTTTGAGCTTCGCTGTATAATTTGCGCAAACAAACGTCGCCAGCTCTTTGAAAATGCGTGCTTCCAGTAACAAATTTTGATTTTCTTAAAGTTTTGACTAATTTAACAAATATTTATAAAACTATCAACTTTTCATTTTTATTTACCACAAAAAGTTTGGTGATCAGATATGCATTGTTTGCTAAACTTATTCAACGTTGGTAAAGAGAACCAAGTTATTTTCGAATTCTTACGTGGAGAGTTTCGTAGTGTTTGGATAAGACACCATCCGAGAAGAATTAGAGCACAAATTAAAATACGGCGTGACTTAACGGAAGCAGTATTTAACAATTTACGGCTCATAGTATTACTGTAGTGTAACATTGATCACTAAAGTTACCTCTTAAAGGCTTAAACTATGTTTGAAAGAAATATTAAAGCGTGATGCACTGGCTGTCTTTGTGGGCAGTATATATAGCAAGTTTTGAAATAGTTTAAACAGACTTATCAATTACTTCATGCGAAAAAAAGCTTATTATTAACGAGACCGTATTCTTTTTAAGCGGTGTTTGCAAGATTTACGTGGCATTCGTAAATTTTACGATTAGTACTTGAAAAAGTAGGTACATTCACTGCTTCATTCCATTCATATGATTTTCATTGACTGTTTGTTTACAAACATTTAAAGTTATGTGACCAGTATTATCTGCTAGGAAAAATTGTGTAATGGGAATTATATTATTACGTAGAATTTCTTAGAACAAACATAGAGGCAAATCAATAACTACCTTTTGCCACGCTAAAGTTCAAACAGCAAATTTACAAAGTACTAGTTCTGTTGACCTGTACAGTGACGTTTTTAGTCACAAAGGCTAATTTAAAGCGTTTTTAAACACTCCATCTTTGAATCAGCTTTCACTGTCTAAAGCCATATTTATAGTTTTTACTTAACTGCTTATTGATATAATTAAGCTGTATCCTTTTCATAACTCATTATCCGCACTATCCTATTGAATCAAAAACGCACCACCAAAAGTTTTCTAAAATTTTAGTTATTGACTAGCAGATACAACTTCAGTAGCATTCAAGTTGGTTCTTGTCACTAGTAAATTCTCGTCTCCACAAGTCGCAAGAAGTGTCTAGGATGCGGGTCTAAACCCAGCTTAAAATTAAATTCTTGGATCAGAGAAAGGACTTACATTGACGTCCAAGTTGATTTATATATTTTATGGAAAAATGATAGTAACTGTTTATAAAAAACAAAAATTATCGTTTTAATCGTTATCGCTTAATAGACCTGCAAACAATTTGCAATTTCATTAGAGCAGTATTTACCAAGTTTTGAATAAAAAATCTGATGCGTTGGCTTAAATTATTTAAATCAGTGATTACAAGAGGCAAATTGTAAAAATTAAAACGAATCCAAGTATATTTATATAGCTTATTAAATTCTTGTTATTATTTAGTAAGTGCATTGGAGAGTGTACTTGGTGGTTAAATAGCAGTGGTGTTCACTTGGGAAAGAGCAGGTCGCATAGCTGTGTTCGAACCCTGCTGCATGCAGTTAATTCTAGTAAATAAGCCTGTAGCCAAGCAAGCTGTGCTGTCTCATTTTAGCTAGTTTTGGAATGCAGTTCCCATAGAATTAGTGCGTTTTTCTGCGGATTCACAAGGTGGCGTCCGCTAGTGACGGTCTTTGAGTTGTTCCCCTTTCAGACTTAGGTTTCCGATGCAAGGTCAAAATGAATAAATAGAATAAGTACTTTGGATGGCTAGTTTTTGTCGAGCTTAATATTTTGTTTCTAAATGGTCGAATCTGCTATATAAGCCAGCTAAGCTTGATCACTCAACGGAGCGTGCTAAATTGCAGGTAGCCGTATCTCGCCAAGAAGAGAACGCTTTCAGTGGGGTCAGACTCAATGGAGCGGCTCCCTAGGAACCGTAGCTGCACTGCTAGTCTGCCACACTCAAGTAGCCCAAAAGAAATGCGAAGGTTGGATGCGTAAACCAATGACCCGAGAAATCGTGCAAATGATAGAAATTTAGAGTTGGAAGCTTAGGAAGTTATTTTTAGAATTGTTCGTCTGTTTGCGACGTAAATATCGCTCTAGATAAGATTTTACGTTTGTAAAGACGTAGGTAATAATAAAAATTTATAATGGTAAGTTTTTTGTCTTATTGTAATTAAGAAGCATCGTTATAAATCGAGATCAAGATAGTTACGAGAGCGAAAAATGTTGCAAAAACCGAAAAGTTACATTTTTGCCACGTACGCACTTCCAATATATTGTGCTATATTAGTGTAGATATACTTTAGACTTTGAAGGTTTAGCAGAAGATCAACAATAACTTTGAATTGAACATTATCCCATTATGCTGTAGAGAATGATTGAAAACGGTATTCCAGCGAGACAAATAAACGCTTTCATTCCGACTTAATCTTTGATGATGTTGATGCATGCGTATAGGCATGCTACATGTTTTAATTTGTAAAATTTGATTTCAATCTAACGGCAATTAATAGAAAGAATTGATTAATAGTGGGCGGCGTCGTCAGTGCAACCAAGTTTGCAAAACTTGGCTTAGTATTGATTCAACATAACTGAGACGCGTTTGAGTGACATGACACCACTAAGCCTTCGAAATTACCTATTTGAGTTGCTTAGCTATCCGAAATTGCTGCTACTCAACACAGGTCATGCGTCTAAATTGTCTTCATAATGGTACGTTCGCAGAACTTCTTCAATCGTCCTTTTTGTGATGACTGCGGAGTCTGAAGGTAAGTGTTCCAAAATCGCTTTGTGATCTTTTTGTAACCTAGATGGTTGTTGCGATGTACTTCAACTTAATTCTTGTTCTGTGTGATTTCTCTTCTATGTGGCATGATGCCAGAAATAACAAAAAAGCTCGATGAAAGAAATTGAAGCCAGGGCTTATTTGTATTAATACGTCAGCGTCAGAAGACAATGACTGCAAGGAGGCACTTTAAATCGATTTCTTTCGCTAAATACCGTTCTCAAGCATTCTCCCCAAGAGCTTTTGGGTTTTATCGATCTCGAAGACGAGTTTTAAAATTAGAAGTATATATGCGCCAGACTAATAATGTAATATTAAAATGATAACGAGTTTGGTCTGATAAATAATCGCAAAAAACTACTCGTAAAAATCTGACAAAATCGATTCCAACAAAGCTTTCTGTCGTTGATACACTTCTGACCTCGTCCATAGTCGAAATTTGCATCAAAGTTTTCGGCGCAAGACGCGGCCACCAAAGCAGGCCGCATTCAGGCAAAGCTGTAAGATGCATGTGGTGATATTGCGTTTCTGTTAAAATCTTAAAACGTTTGCTGAACCTTGTCGACAGTTGGCAATCCGGTGATTTTGCAAGAACAAAGACCGCTCTTGAGCAAAATCAGACATTCACAGCCTGTCGTCAAGTCAGCGCGGTTGTTGTACGACTGGGCGTATGCAACACAACGAGGTGATAGAATCTTAATACAGACAGCTTTGTACAAATTGCGCTTTTTATAACTAGTATTTGGTGCTTGAACCAAACCAACCTTTAGTTCTTATCATTTCAAGCCAATTTGCAATTTACCAAACAATTCTTATCTTCATCCAATTAAAACAAACAAACAAGAGACGGTTTTAATCATTTATGAAACAACCGGCGAGACAGTCCAAGTTGCTTCTCGATTTAAAGTTTCTGTAAATTTTTGAGGATTATGGCGCCTTTTGTTATACACAAAATTTAATGGATACAAGTGATGCCAAGAATGGGCGTCTAATTATTGGCGCTCAATAAAGAATAATCATTGAAAATAACCCTTTTGGTTTACGATTGAGGATCGAGCTTGGGTAAACTGCTTAAACAAAACTTACATGCACAGGACAGTGGAAGGTTGTTGTCGATCAAGAGGTCAGAGATGCGTGGTTGTAGCCGAAAGTTGTATCGGTTGATGGGTTAACAAAGTGCAAGCATTTGGTTGGCGGCTGGTTCTGTTCGGAATCGAAGCACTCAAATAATACTGTTGTTGTTGCTTGCCTTGCAGACGACACGTTTAGTCGAGTTGGACGAGTGCAGGTGGTAGAGAATTATGGGCCCGAAGATGAGCTAGAAAGAAGTGTTGAATGCGTGAGAAAAGTTACCTGAATCCCCAGAAGAGAGGCCGTTCGTGCGCATTTCGCGGTGTGAGCAGTTGGTGCGAGCCAGAAATGAAAGTTCGCAGCTGGTGATTTTAAGCGGTGTTCTGGAACGAAATCAGAGCGAACAGGCGCTAAAAGTTAGTTGCCAAGTTGTAACGGCTTTTGAGTGTTGTGGCAATCAAGGAAGCCAGCAAAGTCAACAACTATAGACTCACCGTCGTCAAGTCCAAGTCCGTCCTTGCTTGCACTCAAGGCCGATGTGGCCTAGCTGAAATTTGCATATTGATTGATTTTGATAACTGTTCTCGCTTGTTTGCAGTGACGACCGGATGGAGGTTGCGACGAAGCTAAAAGGACGGAAACGTGACAGGAAGATCGCGGAAAGCGGACTTCGGGATTACCTCAAACACGAACACCCAAACGTGAAAAAGGGCATTTATTACGAGGAGGACAGCCAGCGACAGCTGCGCGAGATCTGCGTCAAATTCGTGCCCAACGAGGAGGAGTCAACTCTTTTTAGGTTCGAAAGTTTGCCAGCATGCGAGTAAGTTTGGTTAACAATGTGGACAAGGTTTTCAGACGTTTTGAGGAGCTTATGGCGAACGACAGATCGCAGGAGGTGAAGGCGCTTCATGTGAACGTGAACAAATACTTGTGTCATGACAACGTGGCGCCTACTTTAATCCAAAAAGTCGCCATGCCCTACGTGCTCAACGCCAAATATGATATTTTGATTCGAGCCGAGGCTGGCTCTGGTAAAACGTTGGCATATGCGTTTCCCATCATCCACGACGTAATCAAGGCGAAGAAGAATGTGCGAAACCAGATAGAAGACAGAAGTTTGTACGCTTTAGTGGTGGTGCCTGGCCAAAACTTGTGCGATCAGGTTTGGAAGGTGTTCACGAAGCTGTGCGAAGGTAAATTACGGCTTTATTTGAAAAAGCTACTTGTTTAGGAACTGGAGTTAGTGTTTGGTTGTCTCATAGAAACATCAACCTAAGAGACGTTTTTAAAAGACAACGAACTGAGGGTATTAACATTTTTGTGTGTGAAACATATCATCTGCAGCACTACTTCTTGGAGCCCGTAAACGTGATGCTCACCAACAACGTAGACGATAGCTTTCGGCATTCAATTGAATTTTTAGGACAAATGGAACCTGCAGTGTCTGCGTTATGTAGTTCTTGACGAAGCGTCTGAGATGATTGGTAAAAGCCGTGTTGACTATGAGAACTCGCATTTCTTTACAAGCATTGAACCACTAGCCTACACGTTGGCAAGTTTTGTGTCGACGTTGAACATGCTTGTTTAGTATATAGATGAAGAGATTGAGCATGATTACCGCCTGATCATGACAACGTCAGCGCCGGACATCTCTGAGTACAAAAACCTGCCCTACCGCCCCAACGGCTGCCTATATATTGAGTTGGGTGACAACGAGTTTTCTGAATATCGCATCGACCTGCGATTTATCTTAATGGTTAATTTTGTGTGCATTTTATGACCTTTGTTTAGGAGGAGCAGACAGTTATAGAAAAACTTGCAAAGCTAGCCAACCTGGTGTGCAGCTTGTGCAAGAGAAGAGTAGCTGAGAAGCCGTCATCGACTAGGTTTGAGAAGTATTGTGCTGAAGACGTGCCGAGAATGTTGATATTTGTGAACAGCGACCACATGACCACAACCGTCTACCACAACTTGTTAAATTATTTTCAGCCTGAGGTGTGTAGTTACATCGACGATGTGATGTCCAAAAGTGATCAGATACGAACGGTCGACTTGTTTAAGCAGAAAGTTACGGGCATAATGGTCTGCACCGACGTTGTCTCCGAAGGCATGGACTTTGCTGATGTTGAGTACGTGATCAACTTTGAGTTGCCGCAGGACCCCAGATACTTTGCTAAGCGAGTCGGACGATGCGGTCGGCTGGGCAACCCAGGCGTTGCTATTTCTTATTTCAACAGCTTGCTTGACTTGCCCATGGCCCAAAAGCTGAACGAGGTCTGTTGTTCGCTTACTTCTTCCATATGATTTTGTTGCAGTTATCCAAACAGATGCCGTCCTTTTTCGTTCCAGACTTTATCCAGCAGTTTGTGAAGCATCAGAACTTTTTTAAAAATGAGCCTCAACATTAACTACCTAGTGACACTTTCGCTACTTTAGATCTGTTTTTAAATTTCAACTTGTAAATTTAAGTTGTAAAAATACATGTTCCTAAGACTCTAAAACCCGACTCCAACTGCCTTGTCTTGTTGATGACCTTCAGCATTGCAGTCCTGAGAAGTGGCTTCACCAGTGCTTTTGCGCTGACAGTGCACTTGCACTGCAATGGACGCATTTGCTGAACCGACAAGTCGGGCCTTGCAGCCAATCAGCACAATCCAAGCTTACACGCGTCGGCTTCAGCTTGTCAAGACCGAGTCTCAGTTTGGTTCGCAATACGGCTGTAGATTTTAATTCATAACTTTATTAATAATATTCAGGTAAATTTTAAAAACCAGTAAGTGGATTTCAACTTGATTTTGAAAATCATAGAACTACGAGCACCTTTAAATTAGGAGACAGTGCTACTCGAGAAACCAATTCAATTAGCACTCTCATAACCGACTACACCAAGTCCTGGAAACTCAATCGGTCTGAAATTGCCGTGGAAATTCTGCAGAATCGTGCCCATCGCCGCGGTCGGAGACTGAGGCTGCGAAGCAGCCGAGTAGATTTGTTGTTGTGCTGGCTGTTGAACCTGCTGTTGAACCTGCTGCTGAGGCTGCTGAACAAATTGCTGTTGTTGGTATTGGGATTGCGGATCGGTTTGAACATGCTGCGACTGCTCAATCTAAATCCATTAGGAAAGTTGCAAATAATCAGATGACTCCCTACATTTTGTTGGGCGAACTGAGTCGCAGATCCGTCTTGCTGCTGACCAACAGCCGGCTGGTGAACGAAGGGTGCAGGTGTGGAAGCCCCGAAGACGGGCAGAGGGGAAAACGGTGCGAATGTTGGCGGAGTAAATGGGCTTAATGTGGGAAGAAGATCACCTCCACTAGGCGAGCCAGCTTACAGGAGGGCGCTGCAAATGCGGCTAGTCTCCCGACGAAGCTGCAGGCACTGCACCAAATGCCGGTGCGGAAAGGCGCTGGTGCAGCGGCTCGCAGACCTGAGACGGACGCCGGAGCGGTGTTACATTCAACGGAGGGAATGTGAAGGAAGAGAAGGTGTGCGGGGGCAAGGTAGGGAATGTATGCGGTTGCGCAATGTGTATGTAGGGTAGGCAGTGTCTGAGCGGGAAAGACGTTGAGTTGGAATAGGGTCTGCAAATTGGGAACGCCGTTGAGTATCGGGTAGAGCAGCTGGCTGGTTTGTTGCTGTTGTTGGTTGGGGTCAATAAACTGCTGTTGAGGCTGATAAATAGCCTGCTGAGGTTGGTAGACAGGCTGCTGGTCTGGTTGCTGATTCTGCTGGCTCAAAGGCGATGCTTGGTCGAAACTGTTCGGACCTAATGACACTTCGTTATTTCTGCTCGCAGCCGCCTGGACAGCATTTTCTGAGATCTCCTGTGTCATCGAGGCACTAAATAAGAACGAGTGCAAGAGTCGTCAGTCCCGGCTTACTATTGTTTTCGGTCCTTCTTGACCTCCTTCTGGCTGACTTTCTTTTCTTGCTTTTCCGGAGAGCCGACATCCTTAGCACTTGACAACACCTTGAGCACTTCGGACGGAACGGCTTGATCAACTAGATTTTAAGTTAGAAAGATGCCAACAGAGCTGGTGGACTTACAAGGAACCTCCGGCTCCGGCGGATCCGGCAAGCAATTCATGCGTCGAACTGTGACCTCATAAGAAACCCGCTGAGAGCTACTGCTGCGTACAATCTTGCGAACATTGGCGATGACGTCGAACGAGATCTGTCGGCCGCCTCGAACAACCTCGCCTCCGGTTATGGCTTCGCCGGGTCCCACAGCTAAACACAAGATTTTAATGGCTTAGTAGACGCTACAAACTTGTGGTTCCAACTTCTTGCGAAAAGCGCAGGCCGTCGTAAGTGCAGCACTGGAGAATCAAACTGGAAAGCGCGTTTAGACTGTTTAAAGTTTTGCGCTTACGGTTGACGTGGGTGATCGATGTACTCGATACCGCCCACAAATTGATTCTTTCGAGGACAGGACAACTCGTTGAACTGGCCACTGCAATTGGCGACCAGCTTCGGAGCGCTGTCGTGTCTGTAGCGTTTCAGGGAGCGGTCGCCGTCACGAAAGAAGCCATCGGACTGGCCGGTGACGTCGGTTAAAAACTCGCTGTCCTCAACTAGAGGCTCTTCGGCGGCTGCAACGCAAGACGGCTGAGCACAACCTAGTACGGGAGCACCGTTGGGCAGAACTTCGAACGAGTAGGGAACAGCGGTCTTGCCGCAGTAGGACGCAAGTGACGAGCGTGCAAGCACGCTCAGAAGCAGTAACCTCTTCAGAAAACGACGCATTTCTATAAATTACTATGGGAGTTTTGCATGGAACTAAAATCATGTACACTATCAGTAAGTGTAGGCTTATCAAATCGGCACTACGACAATGTTCGAATTCAAGATTTAGAAAATCGCCACAACCTCAGAATACCCTCAGCAAGTTTAAAATAGCCATGCTCTCGGAGCTTGAATTTCTCCTCAAACCTAAGCACATAAGAATGCCAGCGGCGATGACCCAGATCCGTCAAAACCAACTTTTCCGTTCATTCGAACAATTACTTTCTTTAACGGATGACCGTTTTGAAATCGCTGTTTGTTGATTAGCCCCCTCCCGGTTTCGACCTGACTACTCGCGAGGCAGTTTCGAATCCTTTTATGCGTGCAGGCATCTCAATCATCCGCAATCCACCCCAAAATGCTAATACTGATTTATGAGCAAAAAAACCTGTTAAAAGACAGCCCCGTACTATTTCTGGTTGGCGTTCTTTTAATTGTTAATGCCATCATAAGATTTCAAATATAATGAATTTTTTCGGAAATTACATGAACATCGAGTTTGTAAAGTGCACTTTCTAAGTGCTAGTGATTATCGACGCAAAACACGAACAACCCTGCTGCTCGGTGCGAAAAGGTCCAAGATTGTTTTGACATCGTCCGACTATTGTCACCCCCTCTTTATTATCACTTACAAGAAACGGAAAACTGGTGCAAAACTGCTCAAATAAAACAAAATCAATAAGTACAAATTTGACACATGGCTAACATAGACTATGGGATCATCATCACCACAGAAACAAGTGAGCTCGGGTGCTCCCGCTTTCTTGCATCAAAGTTCTGGATTGCTACAGTTATGTCTTAGAAAAACTACATTTGTCGGTTGTAGTTGTAGCTCAGAGCTCAAAAACAGTTATAATCTATTGAAGAGCGTGATTATTGAAAGTGTTTGAAACGAGATGAGTAAAATCGCTCGTCACCGAGAAAAGAGCGACAAAATCCCATCCACGTCGTGCAAATACGCTATATTTGACGCAGCAGCAAATCGAGGGCATTCCGCAAGCACGATCCCCAAACAATTCCGGCTTGAGTGGTGTGACAATTGCAAAACAAATCTTGTATCGCTCAATTTTGGCAATTTATTTTTAAATAGCGTAAACAATCAGTATAATAAACACTGCGCTTCAGAGACAACATGCACACAAACGTAAAACAAAGGCTCTTCCCGCTACTTTATCAATTCCATGTCGCTCTTTGGCATTAAGTCTTAAATCGTATTGTGACAAAGCGTCTCTGAACAATGCCGAACTCTTGTTAACCTGATCTTTTATTTAAAATCAGACTTGCGTCGAACTCTCGGAAACATCAACTCTCAACACCATCAGAGTTGTAAATGGAGATGGAACGTATTTTAAAACTAAAAAGAGTTTTTAGCACTAAATTGCCATTTTACAGAGTCAGACCTTAAAAAGCATTTTACACATTTCGTAGCAAGTGTTCGTTCAAAAGACTGTGCTTTTAAAGACGTGTCCTTTCTTGTACGATGTCTGGTTGAACTTCGTTCCTATCGTGATTAATCGATTGAACCAGATCACGTCAAAAAGTGTTCGGTAGAATTTTAGATAAGAATTAAACCGAATTTCAAGCTAGATTAACGTTGAACTCTTTGTTTAAAACAGGCAGAGGCGACTGTTTTATGAACATGTTCACGCTTGCAACGTGTCTATAAACTTCGACTGGCTTCGGATTTACATTTTAATTTAAAGCCAAAGTATGCGACGCTTTCTTAATCTCTATGTCCTTTTTAATCAGCTTCAACATTTCAGTCGCTTTTCATCTGTAACGCAAAGCCTATTCGAATTTAAACTTTTCACACTGATTAAAATAGGAATTTATTAAATTGGCATATAAGACGTAGCACATAAGACACTAGCAAGACTTCTTGTCAAGAGCAATTCAAATATCCACGGATCCCGATACAACTGACCTGCATCATCCGAGACCAGTGGAGAAAGTAACTGCCCACCTTACTTTCTGTCGGAGAGATCGACTTTCTATTCGTTCTACTTTTCTAAGCTTAAGCCATTAATAAACTTAGTGATCATAATTTGGTTGTCTAGTTCAAACGTCGAGACTTGATCTATATTACCATTCGGTCTACACTTTTATTATTTAACGACTGTTTTGACACTTTATAATTCCAAAAGTTAATTTTCCCAATTAAACCTAATAGAAAATGGTTTTAATTATTTAAATGTTTGTAACACCGAACGTTTTATATTAGATTTCTATCATAAATGAGTAGTTAATTCACAATAGTAAACAATCAAAACTTAAACACTTGAAGGTGTTCGCAACATAACGCTAAGTTTCGGCAATCCAAAATGTCCCATTTAAATAATTCTTAGAATGACGTGCGGCAATTGCATTTTGGAAATTGTCTTCACCATTTCAAATGAGTTACACAAACACCACTACAAGTCTGCGCATGAAACATTAGACACAAATAAATTATACGGTAGCTGGATACTGTTTTTTTTTTACAATTTAAAAAGTAATGCGCCAGCTAATGAATAAAATCGTGTAGCTTTCCCGCTTAATCGACCTTCACTGACGCGTAAATCTTGTGAATAAACATAAGAGTCGCAAAAAAGCCAATGGATCCTGAAAAGATTTGATTAAAACAATTATTTAAAACGCTCTTACCGGTCATTAAAAAGAACAAAAAGACAAATATTCCCGTATAACAGAAGTAAAGAATAATAGAAATAGTGCCAGTAATGCTTAGTTTTGACAAGTAGTGAATGCAGTATGCAAATAGATAAACTGCCGTAAAGCCTGACGTAAAGAATGAGCGCCACCACCAATGGTAGTCCTAAAACTTGAATTTAATATTAATTTTTTTACTTGCCTCAGCGCACAGATGGAAGTAGGCAAGTAGCATGGTCGCTTCGCTAAAATTTGAATTCGCATTAACCTGTTTAGAAACAAAATTATGTTTGAATCAGAAGCTGCTTAGAACTTTAAGCTTCAAAAAGCGGCATATAACCACCTACAATCCCATAAACTGAATTGCTTTCATGTACGATATAAGCAAAAAATTACCCCCTCAAAGTTGAAAATTAATAAATTACCTGCAAGTCACTAGCAAAATGACAAATACTAATGACAAGAAACCGAACATGTAGAACACTTGGTGAGCCCAGATGCTGTTTAAGATGAAGAACAATTGTATAAAAATACATCTAAATTATAAATTAATATTTGAAGGTTGATAAAAATCATACCCAAATGGTAAAATTCCACCCATAAGCATTCCAGGAAGTGGCTTAGTATATAATGTTTGTTCCGGAACCTGGCGTGGAATTTGGTTGGTACGAACAGGCGCTTGAATAGCAGGAGCTTTGAAGCCGAAGAATGAGCCGATAAACGAGAGTGGAACAGAGATAAATAGCCACAAGCTAAGCAATGCAACAAGCGTACCGAAGGGAACGGCAGCTGACGAATGTTTTGCCCACAAAATAGAGTTAGTGATGAAAAGAATACCAAACATGATTCCGGGAATCAATGTGCAAGTTAAGATAATATTTGACTAAAATCCAATCTCTGGAATTACAATGAAACAAGATGGACATACCTTCCAGTTAATTCCGTGCATCATTTTGTACAAACGCGCCGAAACGTAGCCATTTACAATGCCAAACAAAACATAAAACACCAACGCAAATGTCATCAACGATCCTCGATTAGCCGGCGACAAAAAGCCAAGACAGGCGAATACTAAAACGCTTGGATCAGCTGGAGAATATAAAAAACTTGCCTAAGGTGATAGATGAACACAACAAAAGCTGAGAACCAGCGCCGACAAAAACAGACAGCAGCAAAGGATGCTTGGGCGATCGGAAAACGTCACCGTGCACCAGCTTCCAGCCAAACTCTTCTTGTGCATCTTCCTCATTGTCCAGCTGATTGTAACGTGCAATGTCGCGGTGCAGCGTGCGCAGTAAGATCATGCCGACCATACCCGACAAAAATAAAACAATCACCAGTGAGTTCATAATCGAGAACCACTGAATGCTTGTGTGTGGTATCGAATCCAGAATATAGTCCCATCTAAACAATGTTACAAAACTTAAAACAAGCACACCTGGAAGACCATTTAACGTCTGTCTTTTCCCAATAAACTGAGTAAGTATAGGCAATTCTGACACTCGAATCACCAGCCGGAATAACTTGCGGACTCGCATCGACACCACAGTCTAGATTACCCATATACAAATGATCGATACTTCGCGGTTGCATTTTGATTCGAATGATTCGTCCACCAACTTTTTCGTCAAAAAAGTTAGGATCTAAGCTGATATCACGATATTCAATCTTGATGTCTACATGGTTGAACAAATAGTAGCTATCTTTCTGGTTATAGCGCACATCCAAAACACAAGCATCCTTCGCCTTGCCGGACGGTGTAACATAGCAGCCCATTGGAAATCCGGTCGTACAGACATTCATGTTTTGCTGGTTGATGAAGCAAAAAGTGACAGGCATATTGTCGATAATCCAGTGATGCTGATAGTTAAGCTTCATTCCTCGTTTTAACAAACTCAATTGCTCCATATGCTTAGAATTATCTTCCTCGTACTTCTTTACGCATAATAAACTACATTGCTTCTGCTCTTTGAAGTTGATCTAAATTAACAAGATATTTTAAAAGTTTACAAAAGCTACCAAGTACGGACTCGGTCGAATGCGTTCACCAAATAAAACTTGGCCCAAGTTCTCCACAGGCGACTCGCCTTCCATTCCTTTACAAAAATCAAATGAATGATATTCGTAAGGCAACACGCTTTGATCGGAGTCTAATTTATTGACAAAAAGCGTGACGTTGTTCTAATTATTTGATTTAAAAACCATTTTTGTCAACTCACCGGACATTTTCCTGTTTTCGATTGCTCAAGTTCACAAAAATTGACGGGAGCAAGACCAGGCAGGTAAAATGAGTAAACAATGCCAGACGACAGCAAAAGTATAATTATACACCTAAGCACGTTCTGCGACATCACTCCTTAAACAGTCGGTGCAAATTTCAGACTGCTTTACAAGTTGAATATTTGCTTTCGATTTGCCAGATACTGCAATTTAAAAAAATTAGAATAAAATAAAACTATCTGAAAGGTATTTTATCGATTAATAACAAGAGGTTAAGGCTAAGAAACGGCATTGACTGATTTTTTTTTAACCGAGAAATAATCTAAAGCGTCAATTGCAACGTGTCTGCTATTTCAAATAAAGCGCATAAAATCATGTAACTACTAACAGCAAAAGCGTTCAGCTTATCGACAACACTGCCACGCAGGCAAAGCAAATTTAAAAAAAAAATAATACAGATAACTAAAATATGCTCGCTTTTTAGGCTTTCTACTTTTTTTTGTTCATCGTTGCGTAAGAAGCCAGAGACCTGTCAAGAGAGCAGCGAATTTAGTGAGAAAGAATGCTATGCGAATGCAAGTGATAGCACTGAGACAAAACAAACATTTGTCAACTAGTGTCAAATTTGATTCAAATTCGCATTTACTAATAAAAATAAATTTAATTTAAGAAACTTGAAATAGACAATGCCTAAATGATCAGCCAACGCTGCTTGACTATAATGCAAATATGCACTATCACCATGATTTTGAAAACTCATGACTCAGTGTTGATCCATTTTAATCTTGTTTTGACGCGTTTCTCCGCTTAGTCAAACAATGTCCAATAGCTCGAATTGGCTTATTCCTTCTTCAACCCTTGAGCGTGATGCTTTAGTAGCACAGGTAACCGGAGTTATTTTACTGCTTTTAATTTTATGACTGCAGGCTGAACGCGCACGTCAAGAGTATGAGTACGCGACTCAGCGTTTGCGTCAGCTAGACGTTATGAATGAGTTAACTTCGTCAAGCCCGCCTGACTCGTCTATTTCCAATAATGTTGATCACTCTGTTCAAAGTTTTTATTTACAGAACAATCAAAAACACTCTAAACAGCAGGTTAGAGCTTACAAACTTGGCACTTTTTGGTTTAGGACAGTGTCTATTTGGGCCTTAACAATTTTCACCAGTGCGATTTCAAATCTTCCCAGATTCAGTGCGGCAATGGTGACAATGAGCTTTTGCACAAAGACACCACAGTTAAGTTGTTGCAATTGAAATTTGATGAAAGAGGTAATTTTTTCAAAAAACTAAAACAAGTTGGTTTTGCAATCCGTCAAACGAGGGGTGTCTCAAAACGAGGAACCTTTACAGGTTACATGCAAAAGCTAATTAGTTGTTAATTTTAATTGTTAAAACATGCATAGACCTTTGTTTTAAACGTTGTTGAGCTAATGATGGCAGGACCTGTTGTCATCATTTCAAATTACACGTTCGTTAAAATATATCCAACAGTAGCAAGAACATGCCATGTGTAGTTAGTATTGAGATTAAGTCTTGCAAGCATGTTTATTAAATTTTCATCATGATGGAAATTCTACAATTCGATAGTCATGGTTGACTAGCAAACGTTATCACCCTTCAAGTTGTTGGTGAGCCGTTTGAACAAGGCTGTTCACCAAAGGTAGCGATTTTAACGCAGAAACATAATATGATCGTAATCAGCTCAGTCGGCACAAAACTACTCAATACTAGGAACAGGCAGTTTGGTGTTATAGATTCGTCTGGTTTGATTATCTTTTTATTGTTCTCTTGTTTAAAAATTTTAGAATTTAGCTACTTAACTACTTGTGTCCTTGCGTGTCAGCTAACAAGAGTTAAATATTAAGTATAGGTTTAAGAGTTTATTAGTTCTTACTACAAATGATGTAGTGGTACGATAGATAATTGAGCCACTAATCCACCAGCCGTGTCTCTAGCTTGAATACTCCTTGTGTGTATTTGTGCTTCTCTTGCGTTTTAAAATCTTTTCAAATCTTGACGCAAAAAAAGTGCTAATGACAATGATCTCCGCGAAGATTGCAGTTTTTACTTTACTTTTCTGTTATCAAAGTTTTCGCGAGAACGAGGTTTTGCTTTACCGCTTCTCGCTAGTTGTTGTGCTAAAATAGCTGTAAAATAATTTTTTAATTTTAGTTTAGAATTACTATTTTTTTTTTTTTAAAAAAAAATATTTCAAATGTTTTAGTAAAGCAACGCATCTTTTAGGCTTAAAAAAAAACTGAAAAATAAAGTTGCACTTTTAATTTTAAGAAAATTTGCGGTGCTCGATTAAATCTTTCCCCAATATCAATCTATCATATTTTTAGCAGCTTGGAAACAAGAATACTCATATAGCTACGATTGCGCTTCCAGCAACATCAGTTCACATTGGATTTCCAAGTATGATTAGACTACGTATAACTGCTCGATAAACAGAATTATTGATTTTACAAAATAAAGCTATAAATCCCTTGATCGATAGCGTTTAACACTTGTTGGACCATCATCAAAACATAAGCATAAAGTTTTATTTAAAGCAAATAAGGTTAAGCATGCGTTGCTTTGCCTTGTAGAGATATTTAACAAAAAAAAATTGATGATCACGGTTAATAAAACAAAAGAACTCATAAATTCGGAATTTGGTTTACTTCCTCTATGCATAACTTAGGCGCGTCTCCTCGTCTGATCAAACAGACGGTCCGAAGGCTAGGGCGCTAGACTTGTACGAAGTGTTTTTGTTTCCTTTTTTTAAAATAACACCCTCCATTTGATTTATCATCATTGACGTCGGTTGTTCACCTGAATTTTTTTCTGTAACTTCATGTGGAAAGTTCAGTTTACGTTAACAATCGCACTGATTCAATTCTGTTTGTTGGCTCATGCCGTACTAGCTGAACAAAAGTCTCCGATTTGCGACGAGACGAACGTTACTGGAAGCTGTTTACATTGTAAGTAGTTTGTTTTAAAGTTTTTATTCAAAATGGTGTGTAACACTTAAAATTGGAGTCATTTCTAATTTGCTAGATGAATGTTACTCACTTTATCGAACTCCTCGATGTTGTGAATACGAACCAACTGTGTGTTGCTATCAGTTACCCGACGTTCTTCTTATTACGTTACTTGTAGGATGCGGGCTTTCAGCCATGTTTCTTTTCGGTTGGGTTATTTCATGCTGCATGTTCTGCTGTTGTAACACTACTACAAAAGAATAAAACTCATTATCCCAATTTAATTTTTTGATTATTAACTTTTGTTTCTTATGTTTTACAACCATGTCAGAATAATCATACGGATAGTTAGTTATTTTACGAAAAATACAAAAATTCTTGGAAAAAATATTTCCCAAAACGCTTTTAAATCTTGGAATCGTTCGACGTATTAAAACATGTTGGTACTTTTGTAAAAAAAAATCGATAAAACAAATAAATTTCAATTTTATTTTTTTGTTTGTTTGGACACGCTTTTTGCGATTCAGCGCCATCAATTTGAAAAAAAAAAACAACTCAAAACGACGTTCATGTTTTGTGTTGCTCCGACGTAGTTGCTGTCTCAAAACTTTGGCTACAGTTTTGTTCTCACACATGTGCTCATTCAAAATTTACGAAATTAAAATATTATTGCTCTTACTAGGCTATTATATATCAGCAACTTCTTATGCCACAACTCGCCGGCCTACCACTTCGAAATGTGTTTCTCCTGTCGAGGAGGCTGGAGAGAACAGCACTGTAATTTGCCTCCACTTACAAATGTCATAACGACATATGACCTTTCAAAATGACTAGTTTGAAATACAGAATCCACCTAATAAGGTTTACCATCAGCTAGGTGCGGTCCTTCAAGGAGTTCACGAGCTTACGTCGCTAGTCCGCCACTTGAGTAGCCCAAAAGAGAGAAAGCGAGCCTGTCGCAATAACCGATGGGTTTTTAAACGAAGAACTGGCAGAACGAAAAGTAGCCGGAACTTGTAGTTTGGTGTTATTACTTCTTCCTTTATAATCAACAGAGGTAGAAGAATAAGTAAGAACTTATTATAAGCTTGATAGGGTTTGCAAGAAAATATTTTCTTTTCACTTCGACATCAAAGACTGGACTCAAAAAGAGGCAGCTCAAATGCTGTTAAATCGGTCACCACGACTGGTGGACGTCGTTCCGTAGGTCGGCAAGAGAACTTCCTGTGCTCATACAACAGCTGCATTCAAGCTAACTGCACCCAAACAACGCGCATCCTACTTGACCATGTATATTCACTCTAGTGGACTGCCTGCAGCCAGATTCTAACCTCACCGCATGACTTGCTGTTCTTCAAGCGAACGCCGCCACTACTTAACCAAACACGTCCCGACAGCACACGTCCAGAAACTTCGAATTTCTCAGAGCAGATTTACAAGCTTTTTAGAAAAAAAGTCAGCGATCGCGCCTCGACCAAGTTCATTATTATAATTTAAACCTTATCTTGTTTATGAACTTTTGACAAGTGATTGACCAGCAGGAAGAAACCAATTTCTTCACCTGATTTACACGTTTTGGTAAATTGAATTTATTAAAATTTCGTACGTATTTAGAAAATTTTAAATTAAAATTTACGACATAACTGAATTGCGTTTTAATTACTGTATTTATGTTACTTACAGCTCTTTTACTGATTAAAAGACCGATTTGCAAGTAGAATGTGTAAGAGGGTGTGTTTAGTTAAATGGCTACGGAACGCACTTGGGCAAGTAAAAACCACATATCAAGGAGTACATCCAGCTGTCTCGAGTGAATATGCCCACCAAACCTGTAGCACTATTCATTCATGGCTAGCTTGGATGTAGCTGATTCATAGAAGTAGCACGTCCTCCTGTCAACCTTCAAGGTAATGCTCGTCATTGGCAGTAGCCAACCTTGACAGGCTTTGGGTAGTCTCTTTTCGGTTCATTTCCTAAAGCTAGAGTGAGAAAAAAGAGTTGAGTATAATAAGCCGTCTGGACTTTGACAACCGGAAAAGACACTCTGCGTCAGAGAGCACAGGCAATAAAAGCAGTAAAGTACTTCACCAAAGAAGTGTTTGTTCAAGACATGTAGATTAAAGATACATATAGATGAATTGTTTTACTATTTTTATGAGCCATTATCGCTAAAACAATTTGAATCTAACAACGTATTGCCAGTTTAGTTTTTTCCCACTCCACTCCCAAAATCTGTTGAAAAATAGACTAACTCTTGATCACTAACGTCACCATAGGCGCAAAGATTATGACTGGATTAATATTCAAACAATCACGTAGAAGACATTCCATACAGCTTTATGCACGTTTGCTGCCATCCCATTCAGCATGCACTCGGTTGGTTTACACTTGCAATTGGCCAGCTTTGAAAACAATATGCTCAGCGTTCAACATCCTTGTAATTACCAAACGAGAGGAACGGAAAACTAATTCAAATTTAATTTGAAACACCCTTGACACAACAAAAACATAAGCCTTCACGTACTTGCAAAAGTCGTTATCTACATCAGCCAAACGTTGGACAAATCGATCGAAGGAGTTCGGTATGTGTCTAGCCGGAGACTACGAACAACCCGAATTCACGCTTTGCATGCAAAACGAGGTAAAGAGGAGTGTATAGCCTTTTCAAACATGAAATAAGCGCTCAGTAGGAACTCCTTACAGACCTCATATGATTGGCGTGTCAAAAACAGCTTTGTCTGTTAACAAAAACATAATCATAGGAATAGGATTCAGACACATAGCGTTAAAATGTGCAAATTTGGTAATTAAGAACACTAACACAATTAATAAAAGCAATAAAATAAACACCGAATAAAGTAGCAAAGCTGTTCGGCTCTAAGCTCCGTTGCTTTGAGCACCAGCTGTTTTAGTTTACAGCAAATAATTTCAATGTTGCAGTTGTGTCACGATCTGGCACAAAGGACAACATAGAGTCGTCCATCGTATTGGTTCGTAATTAGCGTAAGATAGATCGAATGTGCTAATTAGGAATAAGGTTGCAGAGCAATAGAGTTAACTGCAATAGGATGACCTTAGCCCACATAATTTATTATCAAACAATCAACGCTAGGCAATAAACTAGTGAACAAATAGACAACAAAAAAAAATTTAAAGTGACAAAAAAGGGA
>JACCHV010000369.1:0-32387 GCA_018907245.1 Eupristina koningsbergeri
CAGAGTGTGCTCGAAAGTGCTACACGATGGTGCCGGAGAAGTGTCGCTCGTTCAACTACGACAAGGAGTCAAAGTTGTGCAACCTACTCTACTTGGATGGGAAAACGACACTGCGACCCCAGGTGAAGAACGGTATTGACTTGTATGACATGCACTGTCTGAGCCGTAAGTTGATGAGACGTGCTTCAAACGCTGTTTCGTGGATTTCAGCACCGCCCACTTCGTGCCAAATCAAGGACGGTACAGCTTTCTCTCGGCATCTATACACCAAGCAACCGGGACTGCCTACCAAAGAACAGGCTGTGGTGGCGTTGTCAGACTGTCTGGAATTGTGCCTGGAGTCGGATCGTTGTGAAGGTAGGGTCTCTTTGGGTCTAAAGTTGGTCCAAACACTTCAGGGGTCAATTACAACCGTCGCAGTGGCACTTGCTCCATCTTTGCCAAAATCGAGCACAACCACGGCGTTGTGGGTACTCCGCACGACCACATCGACTTCTACACCAACTTGTGTCTGTTCAAGGAGACCGAGTCCGCATCACTGTCTGGTGCGGCTAATGTGCCCAAAGAAGTCGAGATTGTGACGCAATTATCCAAGAAGGCCGACGGTGCAGAAGACCGTCTGGGTCTGCTCAATAAAGGTTTGTTGTGGCAACACGTCGTGAATAGTTTCCAACTGCAGGTCAATCGACTAAAAAGCCGGTGTTTCGTGAGCCCGAAGACAGCCGACGAGCACCCAACACGTCGGAGCGCGAGAGTCCTCAAGTGAATGGCAACTTTGAAGTGAAGAAAACACAAAAGGTGGCACCGGCTGGACCGCCAGTGTTAATTGTACCCGAGGCAGTGCGCACGGTGAGTTTGTGAAGTTCGTCGGTGTTCATCGTCACTGTTGTTGCAGATCTGTAATTACGAGGGCATGCAAGTTCAGATAAAAAACAACGTGCCCTTCTCGGGTGTTGTGTTTGTAAAGAACAAGTACGACACTTGTCGTGTCGAGGTGGCAACTGCCTCTCACACCGCAACACTTCACATGGGCTTGCCGCAGAACTTCGGCATGAAGCCAATAGTGTTGAACGCAAACGCCACTCCAGAGGAGAAACTCGCTGAGCTGAAGGCAGCCGAGTCTCGGGATCAACAACAAGCGGCTGGAGAGCCAGAGGTGAACACGAACGAGATACGTCGCCGGCGTCAGGTTGCCTCAGAGCGTGACTGCGGGCTTGTAGACATGAACAACGGTACCTACCGGACCACAGTTGTCGTACAGACTAACAATCTGGGCATCCCCGGTTTGGTAACCTCCATGGATCAAATTTACGAAGTTGCCTGCGACTATTCGTCCATGCTGGGTGGCAAGATCAGCACTGCTGCCAACATGACCGTGCATGGCCCGTAAGTTTGGCACGTATGCCAGTCTGTAATTAGTGCATTTTGAGAACCCCGTCGCTTATTCAGCCCAAAGGCAAGATTGAGCTTGGCAATCCGGTTCTTATGCAAATGATGGCCAAAGGTGGCGGACAGAAACCAGTGATTCAGGCCAAATTAGGCGACATCCTCGAACTGCGATGGGAAATCATGGCAATGGATGAAGAACTCGACTTCTTTGTCAAATCGTGTGTGGCCGAACCGGGCACGCCGTCAAATCGCGAGGACGAACAACTACAGTTGATTGAGGACGGGTGAGTTGTGGGTGCGCGGTCGTAATGACGATTGTTTTACCTATGAAATTGTAGGGTGCCCCACAAACAGGCGGTCGCCCCAAAAATTTGATCCCGAGCCCATCCAAATTACCAGTCGAGCGCCGTTAAAAATGTTGGCGCACGTGGTTATTGCAAGCAATCCGATTTGATAGATCGCCAGCGTAAACGCCCGTTACCTGCCGTCATAGAATTATGCAAGAACGTTTGCAAGCCTGTAAGATCTCTTATTTAAATTAAATTGAACTGTCATTTAAGACCACTTGCAATTTGCTCGGCGGCGCCAAAGAAAGCTGGGGTCGCAAGAAGCGAGCTGTGCCGTTGAGTATGCGTAACATCACCAATAACGAGGTGACGGAGTGTAAGCTTTTTCTAAGGCTTCCGATTCTATTTCTGATTTCTCAGTCGTTACCAAGCGCTACAAGGTGCCTCGCTACGCCCAAGCTACCACCAGCCTCGTTATTATTGATCCACTTCAGCAGGTTAACGAGCCACAAGCACAAGTCGCCCTCCAGAAACAGTCGCCCATTGAGTTGAGCAATCAGGAACCGAGCGTCATTAAACGTGAGGCAGTCGTGCCGGTGGGACAAGTAAGTTTTACTTTGTTATCCACAACGGTTTGCTTTCTAGATGTGTATGAATAAGTGGACGCTATTGTCGATTCTGGGAGCTCTATTAATCGTCATTCTTGTCCAAGCCATTATCGTCGGCAAACACATTTTTCAGCGGATGTTGCAAATGCGCGTCGAGCATAAGGAGGCAACCCTAAAGCAGTATTATTAATTTCCAGGTACGACAACAGTTAGTGACTACTCTTTGCGACAAAGTTTCGATTATTGATTTTTCACGTTGTTGCAAAGAAAAAGTTTAGGAGAATCAAAACTGCCACAACTTTTATAATATTTGTTTCTGAAGCTTTTCCGACCAAACACAACGAAGCATGTTTAGATAGTACACTATGATCCACCGTTTGGTATCCACGTCCATTCCATAAAGCCTTTTACGTGAGTTTCGAAGACTTTGAATCGATAAGAAGCAACAGTTTTTTTAGGAAAGGCCCAAGTAATTAAATGTTTAAATCTGATCTAGCTAGTTAAAAATTTTTATCGTATTGTCAAACACCAGCCAAAATAGAGACTGCCCAATTTTATGGTTGTTATAGTATAAATTTTTCTTTGACTTCTACTTTATTTTCCTCTGAAGAAAATTCCTCACGAGATTGGGCTGAGTTAAGGGCAGAAGCGTTTCGCATTGAGAAAAACGAGCAAACTGCGCAGTGGGGTTTCCCCGCGCGGCTACGTGTGAGCAACTCGAGACATGTGCGCGACGGGAGCAAAGCTATGCTAATTTCGTATCAGATTGGCTTGACGTGCATCAGTTTAAGAAGAAACAGACACGTTCTTGTATCGATCTGTGGGGTAACGCTCTCCGGTGACAGTAGCCAGTCTTGGCGGCTTTGGGGTTGTCCCTCTTTGGACTTAGGTCTCTGATGCAGAAGCAAAATAACAACGAAAAAATTAATTATAGGCAAACATGGAATGTATATATAGGGCGCTGAATAACGGAAAGGCAGAGGAGAGGGAAGAGTGGAAATCCGAAAGAAGACGATTGGAACCTTCCACAGTAGTCAAGTTTATCTTCCGCGCCCAAACTCCTTTCAATTCATTTATCGCTTTCATTTTACTTCTGCATCAGGGACTTTAAGCCGGGGAGGAACAACCCGAAGGTCGCCAGGGTTGGCTACCGTCACTGGTGAGCGCCACTCCATAGGTCGACAGAGGACGTGCTATTTTCTTGGATCAGCTGAAACGAAACAGCACAGCTCGCCTGATCGTGCACACTCGCCCTAGACAACTGCACACAGCTGGGTCTGGACCTGACTATGCAGTTTGCTCTTTTTCAAGCGAACGCTTTCGCCACTTAATTAAGCATGCCCTGCCCATAATTTATTGTTTCGAAAGAGCTACTAGTTGTTGCAGCTCTACAATTCAACTACGTGTCTAATCATTTCTTGTTTTCGCAATCATGTTAATAAAATTAAAGCTTATCTGATTGTTTTGTGTTCAGGTCCTAACAGTTTATTTAAACAAGTTTGCAGTGTTACAGATAAAATTGTTTTTCGTGACTCTTTAAAACGTAGAATTGAAGCAATTTATGGACGCTGCAGGCCAAGCAGAATGACATTCAACGCTACAAGACTGTAGCTGAGACAGCAGGCACAGTTTCTGCAAATGTCTTGGGGTTACCAGGTTGATATTGGTAAAAAGCAGTTACTTATCGACAGTGTTGAAAACTGTTTTTATAATTTTTACCTATCTTGCTGCCCTAGGTTATTTTTTGATTCCTGGCTAGAACCAATGAAAGGCGCTGGCTGGTAATTTGGCTGGTTGGAATTAGAACTTGCATCCGCGTGATTTTTGTTTCCAGTGTAGCCGGTTACTTGGTCCAGTCCGTTAGAATAGTGGACACCTGAAAGTAAAACGACATTCGAATTACAACCATAAAATGGCACCTTGCAAGCCCAACCCATCCTGCTGCTGTGTACCGAAAGTCTGACCATTCTGGATGCCATAACCGGGTTGGACCTGGCTAGAACCGCCAACCTGATTAACGCCTGAAAACTGAGCAGCTGCAGCAATTTCTATAAATTGTCAGTTTGCGCGTTTAGTTCCTCACCTTGTTGTTGAACGCCTGGGCCTGACTGACCCTGGCCAAGTCTCAGTACTTCTGAGTTGAGTTCCTGACCGAGACCTTGATGTTCGTGATTGCACTCATTATAGGCACCATTCATTGGAGTAAGGTCTAAAAACAGGTTGAGTAACCCTTGCGTCTACGAAATCAAAGAGCTATGCAAAGTGGTTGTAAATTTTTCATTAGCAGCCATCCTCGAGCACAACCAGGAAATTCACTCTCGTTTGGTTTATCAAAGCGACAAACGTTGAAAATGCCTATTATTGGTTTGGAATCGAACTCCAAACGCTAAAGCCCGAAGCATCTGTTCGGACAGTAGACGAGTGAGGTCGTCTACTTCTGACCGAGCAGAGATACCCCAACTTGATCTTCAAGCAGAACCTACTTGTTTCAGTGTTGCACGAAAGACCTCGGCACAAAGTGCACCTGCAAAAGCGAGTTGCTTACAGACCTTTTTAGCTGATAACGGCAGCTTCAAAACTTACATGCCGTCGAAGTCGTTAACCAAATTGCACTCCTGAGTACAACCTTTGTGGGTAACTGCAATCAAATTAGTTGGTTAAACTTTCCTAGAAACTAACTCTTCCCATCGTTAAGTCGTTTGACAGTGTAGCACTGAGTGTGCGTTGGACACTCAGTAATAGTTGGGTGAAGGCAATCGCAAAGACCATTGCAGGAAAGACAGCTGAGAGAGCTAGCTGCAAAATTAATCTAATTTGTGAAAAGCTGTTCTTTTCTTCCTAAATAAGCAGGACCTGGGCCTGATCCTAACTTGACACAGAAAGCTTCTGAATTGCTGTGAAAACCCACTTAGCTGCAGACACAACGTCACTGTCACAACCACAAGATTAGCGGCAAGTCCCATTGTTTCTGTTCAAGTGAGAGCAATCTAACAAACAGACGCTAATTAGTGGGGAGGAAACTCTGATTGAGCACAACGAGTCCAAGATACAAAACAACCACTTATGAACGAAATCACCGAACGGTCTTATCATTCCTGTTTATGTAGCGTGAAAGGAAAACTTTAAAAGCAATAGAGCATAAATTTCAAAGAGGTGTTTGACGGCTGAGCGTGAAAGTCGCACAAAACTACTTCAATTCATCCTTCCCTTCTACATCAGGAACTAGTCTGGGGCAGGACAACCCAAAGGCTGCCAAGGTTGCTTGCTGTCACTGGCGGGTGCCGTTCGCAGGGTCAGCAGAGAAGCGTGCTGCTTCCTTGGATTAGATGCCCTCAATTCAGCTGTAATGAAATAGCGCAGCGTCCCCATCGAAAACCTCTGATTCTCGACGGGAAAACACGAAAGCGAAACTGGGGTTGCGAGCGTAGTTCTGCTTAGAATCGGTTTGAATTGCTGCTATTTGTCTGGGAAATTATTATTGCCTAGCGCGCAAATCTTTAGCTTTGTGCACTGTTTTAGTTTATTTACTACTAATAGATTTATCGATATCTAACGTGAGCAACGCGTCTACAGTGATGCTAGCCAGCTTTTAACGCCAATCCCGACCTATTCGAACCGCATCCAGTATTACGCCCGAATTAGTTTGCGACAAAATGTCGTAAACAATTCGAATGTTTGAATCCTGGAACAAGGAGAACTTGTGGGAGAGAGAGGCGGATTTCAGAAGATTTCATTTCCTTTAAATAAATCGATTGTATCCTAAGCGCGTTATTGTAAAGCTCCCGTGTATTATTAAAGAAAGAGTGTGTTGAAACGAATAACATTTTTTTACTATTCGGAATCCAGTCTCTTGTAAAGTCATGGAATGAATTTCCGAAGAAAGGATTTTTGGGTTTTATCAGAACAGTAGTTCTTCCAATATTTAGACAAAAATACTTGTCAAAGTATCATTTTTTACAAACAACATGAGCTTATAAAACAGTTTTAATTTTTAAATAATCTTTGAAATTAGCTAAAAAGCCTTAGTTCGGCTAATTTAAAATAAATACACTAAGCTGATGTTTATTAGACAGTCACTCCGTACTTCCCTAAACTTCATCTAACAGTAGTTTGCAAATTCGCCATTTACATGCAAAAGTGATCTTGCATTAAAATTAGACTCTTAGGGCGTAATTATCTTAAATTACATTTTTTCAATCTCTACTTCCCTGTTTAACTACTTAAAAAATCCCACCGAAGTTAGCTGACTTAATATTTCTTAAACCAGGTTGTGAGCACCTGTATTCTTAAAATCCAAACCTAACTCATTGTAACACTGCTGAGGACGGTTTTTATTAGCACCCTCTCTCGCGCTTAACACTTAAAAGTCTGCGTCAGAAATGATTATAAATCTGTTTTCTTTTATTCAGAAGTAAGAAGAAAATTTATGAGGCCATAAAACGCGCAAATAAAAATTGAGGTTGCACAGAAGCAAGAGTTGCGGGTATTATCAGAAGTCGGCAGGAGAACTTGGAGAAACCAGGACAAAGTTTTGTTAACATAAGAATATCATAAGCATGAAAAATCAATAGTTTATTTTTTGTTAACACAGATAGGAGGAGAGCAAGTTAAGCGATGGAGTCCTCGATTTTGCGTAGCAGATTAACTTGCGCATGTAAATGGCTATCCTTTCTATTGCTTTCTTTACTTCTTAGACGGGTAACATCAGTCTTTTGTATCAAGGACAACCGCAGGCTGTAAGAATTGGCCGCTGTCACTAGCAGGGCGTGTCATCTCGTGGGTAGGTCAAAGAAGCACATGCGGTTTCCTGGACTAACGGCACAAAATAGCTAAGTGAAACAACAGCTTGCTGGGCGTGCACATTCACCAACATTACCACGGCGGGTTTGGACTCAATCGTATGGCTTTTGATCTTCAAATAAATGTGCTACTACTTACCATGCAAGCACTGAATGACAAATTACGTCTGAAAAAACTTTATGGGATAGTATTCCATTTTTTGATTTCAAAAAGTTGGCTTTTACCAACAAAGCCTTAGTAATTCTGTTGATTATTAGAGCCGGTTGCGTATTTAATAGATATTACAGCCCTCTTGGAATCGATATTGGATGGACGTACTTCCAATTCGCAGGTTTTTTTGTCCTGCTAATCGGCCATAACGGCAGAACTTTGATGGATAAACGTATTCGTCAAGTTTCTGCACTTCTGTCGGTTTACGTTCGACACTTTTGAAGTTTAGGATACGTGTTTGACATTCTGCCGAAAAGTTGACCAGGCAGGACTGTTTGAGTAAAGTAAGCCATCGAGCGTTTGGATGAGCAGCTTTTTGCCAGAGGTGTTTGTTTAGGGAGTATTGGTCCAAACATCGTTTGCAGCAGCGCTAATAGCTGGAGCTCGGTGTACTCAAGCAGAAAGGTTGAGAGCCAGACGGAAAAGTCACAACCGCTCTCTGGCTGAAAAGACTGTGCTCTAACTTTAGAAGGAGTTGGATGTAAGTGTGTCAAGAAGCTTCGTTCTGGCTTCAGGTCGAAGTCCAAATGTACACGCAGGCTATTTGTTTAGGTTGCTCTGTGCACAAACAGATACCGATACTGCCTTGTCGTTTCACCGATTTAGTTCCATTTCACACAAATTCCTCGATTCAAAAAATGCATAAAATGGATGTTCTAAATGTGCAATGGTGGAAAAGACCAAAAGCAACCAAGCAATCGTAGTATACTGGTTTTTCAAACCTCCAATGTAATACGCCATCCGGTTTAAATTTCAAATTTGTAGGTAGTTTTGCGCACATTCAGTTCTGTTTGAACAACATCTTCCACCCAAATAGGAATTTTACGGATTTACAGTAATAAGCAATATTATCAACTCGATACCAACTGGATAGGGAACCCATGGCCAACCAACGATTGGGAGCTTGGTCTTCAACTGCTCGTGGGAAATGCGCGATTAGAAGGAAACGATGTCTTGTGGCAGGATCAGGTCTCTAATTTCGACTCTTGGGAAGATGTGATTCCTGGTCATTGATTATCAGGATGAAATTGATCTTTTCCTGTAGGTTCTTGTTTTTTATGTTCTCTTGTGCTCGCTAATCCAGTTAGCCTAATGAACTTCTATGTCAGTCCTCGCTTTCCTGCTGTAATGTCTTGTTGAGTTCGCGGATGTGCGATCAACGTAGGCTCACGGAGAGCCTGCAACACATGAGTCGGAGTACGCGAACGTTGACAGATTGTTTTCAGAAGTGGAGCAATCATGTAATTCTTCGGTTACCTTCCCAGTGTGTGTGCTATGGCTACAAACCCCATATCCTCGCTCCTGTTTAGCTTCAGAATCCAACATTTTTGTCACTTGGTTGTCGGTTATCTTCAAATCAATTTGGTTGGGGCCGTGCTAATTGATATATACTGTACGACATTAACATACATACACCCTTGATTTGGCAACTTAAATCTAGAGTTAGCAGCAACTATTATCTGAAAGCTATCTCGTAGAGCACGTTTGCAGACAATGTTCTTGTGAAGGGACTCAAAACTCAAAGCACCTCAAGACGCTTTTCAGCCATGTCAAATAAACGCCAAGCCAGGTCTCCAAATTATCAATCACAAGGCGACAGCACCGACTATTGGTTGTTTTGCTATTTGTTATTAGGTTCAAAGTGGGTTTTCATCGGGATGCGCGGTGTATTTAATATCAATGCGCCAACGCTAAAGACCGGCTCGGAGAACGTTTTTACCATTACTAGGACACCGTTTTGATCACTTTCAACAGGATAGGATGACTTCAAATCGGAACTGCTACCGATGTAATAAAAGTTAGCTGCCGCTAAAAGCGAGCATTGCTTTATAGCGGACAAAAGACGTGCTGTTTCTGCAGGTCAACTATAATTTAGCATCGTCAGTTTCGTCATAGATTTGTGCTTTTGCGAGGAGGGAGAGCCACCGTACGACTTTGCTTGGTTGTTTGAGTTTTCCGACGAATACACAAAGTTTTAGATTAGGGACATTGCCGCGGACGTAAAAGGATGCCTAGAACAGTAGTCAAGAGCAAAAGACGGCTGACAAATTCCATATAACTGACATCCGGTTCGAGGTTGATACGAGCCGAAGCTAGTTTCAGATTGTGATGCAAAAGCTGGATTGAAACAAGCAGCATGAGTTCGCTTTATGTTAACATCACGTTGTAATTTATTAAACCAAGAATAAACGTGTGTACATGAACTTCACCAAGGCTGGCGTTTCATAGGTCGACTTTGGAGATCCGCACGTGTTGAAGAACAAAACCCAAACTGACAAAAGTAAGTTAGAAATAACTTTATTAATCACAACAAACCTCGAGACGCACGTGCTGAGAACGCCGAAATGGGGTGGCTCTCAAGTGGAAAGTTATTGTCGTTTACTGTTGATTGCTCGCAAACTGAGTCGACGGTCTTCGGGTTGTTGTTTATTGTGCGCTGCTTGTTGGTGTTGAAGATTGCTTCAGCTCTCGCTTTCTGCTGTCTTCGAGCGTGCGAGCAGGAATTAGTTTTAAATGTTTCCGAAAGGAATCCAAACTGTAGCAAGTTTATAAGAGCCATTCGATTCGCTTAGCTCGCTAATTAAATGTGGATTTTCTTGCTGTTTTCGCGGACAAAGAAGGACGTCTAACTAACAATTAACGTTTGAGAACACTGGTCAGCGACTTTACTTTTGTCAAGCCTTTCTGGTTAGAAAACTGGTTACTCATGCATTGTTAGTCGGGAGTGGTCTTAGGCACGCGTGGATAAATTGTTTTCTTAATAAAAACTAGGTTTATCCTAGGAGATTTAATTTTGTAACAGATGTAACGATTGCAAACCGTAGCGTAGGATCTTCGTAGTATACATTGTGACAATAGAACTTTTACTACTTGTTTTGGGCATTTACTATTAAGATTAAACTATTTGCAGGACAAGTGGCTTTTGCCATGGCCGACTTCGACAAGTCCCCGATATTTTGGAGCACAAGAGGTAGGTAGCATCAGTTTTTGTGCATTCAAAGTGACACGTGTTCTCACCACCAGTCAGCTTGAAAACAAATCGATGAAGCTGTGGTAGGGAACTCCTTCAGGTGTTTTACTTTCCCGACGAGCGTCGTTTGACTGGCACTTGTGAGGTCGTTTCGAAATCGATTCGATGATGAGCAGTGCAATTGTTCCTCCCGTTCACGCAGTGCTTCGCGAGTACTTTCGATTCTCAACGGGCGAACTTTTACATGTATGAAGGCAATAATTAAATAAATTGTTGGAAGCAGGTGATTGCGCTTAATAGCGCAACTGCCGTGATTGGTTTGTTATTAAGTCTGTTTCACTTGCGTAAGTCTCGCCAACTTGTCTGGTAAGGATGTTCTGGGCAACCATAATTTTCCCTTTGTATTTGTGCCCTTCTTACTGGTAGTAACTTTCCTTCTAAGTGACTCCGACACATAAGCGGGGCAAGTTCGGGGTGACAAGAAGCGATTTTTTAATTCGGTGTGCGGGAGACTAGATTATCTTTGCGGTAATGTTTGCTAAAATCACGGAAACATGCTCTTCTGTTCTTTCGGGCATTCTGCCATTGGAGTGTGCAAATGAGGGCTAAAATTTTCAAATAAATTAGCGTCGAGTTTGACTCGGCCATAGTTCGGCTTCAATGGGACTTTTAAAAGCTCTAGATTTGACCTGGTGTCAAGAACATTAGTTTAAAACAGTCTTTGTCTGCGAGTAGGACCAAAAGTTGGCATCTTGAGACTGGGGTGTCTGCTCCACGACGTCGATTGCCTTAAAAGAGACGTCGACGGGAACTCGGCTTCATTGAGCAGATTTGCACGGATTCTCATTTTAAACATCTAACTGAAGACGTCAGTGTGATGGTTCTGCAAATCCTCTACTAACCAACTATTATTATGATGATCTGGAGGCTGCAAAGGAAATTGCCGCGATTCGTTGATGATGTCCGCTGAGCGCTCCCACTTGAGTTATGAAAACTGACTCCATTCGCTGCACCACAGAACTGGTCTATAGATGGCGATTCAAGTGATGATGGCGGACTTTACTTCAGACAGTTGCACCTTGGTAAATGATATTTTCGGTATATAACAGCTTGATCATCTATCCCTTTAAGTTAAGGTGACGATGTTGCTAATCGAAACCAAATGGCTCGTCTTTGTGGCGTCGTTAGGCTCAAGTTGTGTCTTGCTTGTGTGCTCTATCTTATTGCCCCGCATCTGTTATTTGCTTGACGAGTTAAGTGAAGAAGTCGACTTCCAGGTGAACACGTTCCGTGACAATACTGATAAGGCGTGGAGCGAGTTAATTAATCTTCAGCTGAAGTTTGAAAGGTGGGTGGGAAGCTCTCTGAGCGTTTGAGCAGTTTCGGCTGAGGTCGAGACTTTGGGGGCACTCGTTGCTCGGCCACGTTTTGAACCTTTTGTGATCAACCAGGCTTTTCAGCAACGAGCACTCCCGCTCTGCCGCCAATCCTTTCGACAGCATTTTCAAGCGTGCCAAGCGTCAAGGGGGTTACGAGTCGCTGCCGTCGTGGTGCCAATGCGAGCCGCTGAAGATCGTAAGTTCTCGACGTTGGTCATAATTAGTCTCACGCATAGGATTGCCCACCTGGTCCCACTGGTTTGTTGACAAGGTTTTCAATCTCAGAACCGTCTTTATAGGGCTAAAGGGAAAGAAGGGAGAAAGAGGGCCGCGGGGGAGTTGGGCGAGTGCTTAGAAAGGGTTCTGAGCACAATTGTGTGCTCCGGGAAAGAAATAACGAGTTAGTGGCACCGATAGTTTGTCCCGGTTACGACGACTCGTGCTTGCAGTGCCCCCAGGGACCCATAGGTAAGCCTAGCTTTGGCAGCAACTATAACTTGAAGTTTTCAGGACTGGTTGGTCCAGATGGTGAGAAAGTAGGTTCTTGTGGCAGAAGTGGCTTGGAATTAGAAGCTAAATTATTACCGAGCAGGCTGAACAGGTCTAAATCTGAATGCTGTCTGTGTTTCAGGGCAAACGAGGTCCAGATGGAGAGCCCGGTAAGTGGCTGTTAATTGTTTGCACTTCATCTTGTATGGATTTGCAAACCGCAGACGTCAAGCGTCTTTAGCCTCAACAAGCCCTGTGAACGTTTTAATTGTCAATTTAATTTGCAGGTTTGCCAGGCCAGCAGGGACAACCAGGTGAGTTTTGAAATAGCTAAAGTTTGTCAAATCTTGATGCCGGTGTGGCATTTTGGTGAAATTTCAGCCCTTACGACCTAGATGTCTAAAGTCTCTTAATTTAAGGCAGCAAAGGCAACGCAGGCCCGGAAGGTGCCAAAGGCCGCAAGGGACCCCAGGTAATTTGCGAACAATAATAACTCAATTTTGATCTCATTTTTACAGGGAAAACCTGGTGTACAAGGTTGGCTGCAGAAACTCCAAAAATATGCTCTTTAGGTAAAATCGGTCTTGACGGGGTTCGCGAAATTGGCACTCCGGGTCTAAAAGGAGGTATTTGTATCACAGCTGACTTCGGAATTTATTTGAACACATTTTAGAGCGCGGAGAGATCGGTCCTCAAGGCGATCCAGGTATTTTTCAGGTCTTAGGTCTTGCAATCGAAAATTCCAGGAGAACCTGGCCACGAAGGTGTTGAAGGAGTGGGCTTTGAATGTTCAGAATCTAAGTTTTTGTATACTTTAGGTTCCGGGTCCTCAAGGCCCCATGGGTCCAATCGGACCACCTGGAGCTCCAGGTTAACTACTCAATCTTACTCTCAAGGGTGTGTTTTCAGGCTTTGACGGTCTTCCTGGTCAAAAAGGAGTAGGCTTTTAAATGCCGCTTAAATTAATAACTGTGTTTCAGATACCTGGATTGCCTGGACGGGACGGAGGTAAGACTTTCATGTTGAGTTTGCTTTATTTGGCTGGCAAGGGGTTGTGAAATCGAAAGTCGTAATTGAGCTAATTCTAACGAGAAATGCATTCGACAGGTGATTTCGGTCAGCTTTTGCACCAGGGATACTTGTTATCTGTGTATGGACAATCCTAGGTTGCATAAGATGTAGTTTAACAAAGAGACTTACGATCGTAGGATGAGCTAATACGATCTATTAAATGAGGGGGCTCAGCTTCTTCCTCAACGGCATAATGGCACGAATATCTTCCACTGCATCAGTGCGGTAATTCAACTAATCCAGTCGAGTCGCCTCAGTGCAGTCATTTACAGCTGACTACCCAATTCTTATCCCTTCTCCCTGAGCTGTAACAGATAAGGATCGGAGGAGCTTATTTTGTGCATCAGGGCGCATCTTTAGTGCCAATCCCTCCCGCGGCTTTCTTGAACGCAGTTAGTCATCTTGTTCTCGATTCTTCTGGGGATCTGGGGCTTCTGCATCTCCACAATAGAAGGCGATATTTCGGCGTCCCGCTTGTTGTCGCCTGAACATCTTGATTGCGTGCTTTTGTTCCCTCCTCGGTACAGAGCGATTACGCTATTCATATGGGTTTGTTGTTCGATCCATGCATTGCTTTTCCTATCCAGAAGCCGAACGCCAAGCATGCGTTTTTCCAGAGCACGTCGGCAAGTTACCGGACGGCTTGTGCTCATTCTTTGAGCGCTTAGGTCTCGCAGTCATACAGCAATTAAGACACGGAGGATTGCTGGAAGTAACGAACCTTGACACGCACGGGTACGTGTTTGCTTGCTGTGAAATACTAAACCGTGCCGAAGGATGACTAAGCTGCGCGAACTTCTTCGTTATGATGCCGTGGTAAACCGATTTGCTGGTTTCAGTATATGGACTGGTTTACATGGTCGATGTTGACGCCGTTAATGGCAATAATGCAAGCTGTCTCCAGTGTGTTGGACATCTATTTGGTCTTCGCCGCATTCTTTAGTTAGGCTGTTTAGCGCTTGTTGCATGTCGTAGATGTTTTCTGCTAACAAGACTAGCTCGTCTGCGCAGGTCAAGTATTGTGGTTCTCTTCCGTGAATCGGGTGGTCGTCGCCTTGCTGTTTGACGTGGGTCGAAGCATGCTGCAAAGCACGAGTGGTGGAGGTGAGAGCAAGTCGTCCTGTTGCATCCGTGCTGGACTGTAATTGAGGTTGTTGAGTTAGTGACGCTGATTATGGGTCGTCATGCAGCGCACAGCTGCCTGATTAGTCTTGTGATCGTTTCGCTGACGCCGAAGTAAGTGAGTGCCTTCCAGATCGCACTGCACTCAATTACATCGAGTGTCCACTCTTAGCATTTCACATTCAGCAGCTTTGCAATTATGACGTACATTTGCTGTGGGGAACTTCGTATGGAGCTCAACCTGTTCTGCGGGAAGTTTGTCTTCAATCTCCCCTGCAAATCGATGTCTTCTGATGGCTCTTGTTGGTGCTTTGCAGATTGTGCTGAGCAATGAGATCGGCCGATAGTTGTCGATATTCAGCGGATTGTCCTTCTTGTAGAGCAGTCTCATCTCTGCTTGTACGGCTTCAGTCGGGAATCGGTTTTTCCGAACATCTGATTGAATAGTTTGGCAAGATAGTCAGCGACTGGAGGCACGCAGTACTTGGCGACGTGCGCTACGGTGTTGCCACGAAACTGACGGCATGTCTGTTTTAGTTTGCAGTGCTGGGGTCTTGGTGGCCCTTCGTGGTCGTACTCAGGCTGCTCGTTGTAAGACTGAAAAGCTTGCGTATATCCCTCTAAAGAGATGATAAGAACTATTTGTTCTGCCCTGCATCCTTTAATCGACAGAGGTCAATGCCTGGATCTCAAGCTTCAATTCTGGAAGAGTAGTTCTACAATAGGTGATTTCGACCCAAGACTGGTGTGGGGTCAACTCGCAGTGCAACATGCCTTCGAATGTTACAGAACTTGTTTCCGATATGACGTGTTCCTTGAGCAGCCCCGAGTGAATACGTTGTATTGACAGTTGACGGTGCAGTGCGCCTCGTGATATCATCCTAAGATCGTGCTGTCTCTTTTGTAGGAAGCGAGTGCCTAGCCACAGATGTCTCTAAGAACAGGTCACCATCCAAGTTAATCGTTTTCAATTAAAGCCTATGATTGGCCTGGAAATAATTGAGAAACTCGGCGAAAGAGCCAGTCAGTTTCCTTCTTTTTACAAAGTTTGTTTGGCTTCAAAAGGTCAACTTAATCCCATCATGGCTTGTAAATGCAGTCCCGAACTTTTCAGCGTACGGTCCCTGGTTTTTTTTTTCCTCACGTCCCACTCACTGATCCGCCTGTTTGCGCGTCGTCGTCGAGCTTGAAATTTTGTTTTCAGATGTTTACGTAAATAAGATAAATTCTTATCCCCAGCGTCATTGATACCTTCATTGAAAGTTTTCCGATGATGATGGATGACCTTTTTGGCGAGGAGCGCGAGGATTTAGAGTGCGCGGTGGTGATCTTCCATCTAAACCTATTTTAGTAACGTGCGACGTAGAGCAGTGTTGCGAAACTGTCTAGCTGACTTTTGCGGAGTGTTTTAACAAACTCGAAAAGCAAACTCTGCTGCACGCTGCCGGGCTGGAACGCGCCTACATAGAAGAGTTTACTGTAATCAGAGTTGACAAGCTTCGCGGGTAGCGGGACCAAACTGCTCTCGGCTCAGGCCTGTTTGTGCGTCAAGAAAGTGAGCAACTTTGCCACCTACGGTCACTGCGACAATCCATAGACGTCGTCGTCGTCAGAAATGCCATCCTGTTACCGGTGAACGCCGTCTACACCAGCACTGCTACCACCAGCACCATAAAAGATCACTGGTGTTGTTTTGGGCGTGCGATTCAAAGTTAACGAAATCAATGACTTGGAGGAGCATTGCAAGAAGCGATAACCAAGACGCGGGGAGGGCAAGTGAAAGATAATTTTACTTCGCTATCCTGTTGACGTCCGCATCAACAATCAGATAGTTTGGGAGGAAGTAAGAGTTGTTGGCAGCAAGGTTGTGCAACATCCGTTCGCTTCTTGCGCTTGAAGGTGGCAGGTTTGTGCATCCAGGAGAATGTTTGAAATCGCTTTCTAACGTCCTTCCTGATTACGCCTTTGAGCCGTTCCAATTGTTGCATGTTATCGCACACATTGATTGTTCCTTTATAAAGTCGCTCCTTTGTTGCGCATTGTTTTAGACGGTGTTGTTGTTCTCCGTCTCGACTGGCGTTCGTTTTAGTCACGAACCTAGCAAATCCTTGTGTCGCCTGACTCGCCGCTGTTAAAGCCAATTTGAGTTCCCCAGAAATCTGGTTTGAGTCAATTTGCTGTTGGGGGCTTTGCTCAGGTAAACTCGATACTACCGCTGCTATTTGCCACACCCCATTTTTTTGCCTCGGTCGATAGTGCTAGTGGTGGTGACAGTTTACAATGGAGCTGATCTGGAGGATAGCTGGTGAGTCCTTCGTTCTAAAGAGTCTAGCTTGTCTTGCAGTGCTCGGTCTTTTGTTGTTGTCTTCGCGCACCGTCCGCACCAAGATTCTACCTAAGTGTGAGAACAAAGACATGAACTGCTATTTGTGGGTAGCCGAGGACCCACAACGCTGTCAAAACGATGAGATTGTCAGCAAGGACTGCCGGAAGGTGTGCGGCTCTTGTGAGGACGTGAAGGAACTGGAGACAAGTAGGTCACTAGCAAAGAGTCTCTACCTTCAAAGTGGTTTTTAGAGTATGACATTCGTCGTTTGCCGCCAAGTTTGCACAAACTTGCCTTTCTGGTCGGCAAATGGTATTCGCAATATGGAGGCCGCGCGCAGTTTCCGACCATGCCTAAATTCACCTATGGAGAATTAATGGACATCAGCATAGTGGGACAAGACCAAGACGCCGACGCTAAACTATACGTAAACTTGCCAGCCGTCTCGCCTGTACTCTTGAATTTTCAGAGCGTTCGCTTGGGACAACAGCGATCTAACTGAGCTGCACAGTGAAAGTGGTTACATTGCTGGTGAGCGAAATTCGTCGGTGTGTGCACTGACTACGGTGATGAGCAACGGTAGGTGTTGGGCCGTGCGTGCAGACCCATCAAGTCGCTCGCTCTTCAACTATCAACTTGCTCGCTTTAGGCTTTGCCACTGTTGAAGAAGGCAACTCCACTACACACTCCATTCGTTTTTGGCTCAGGTGGATCAACCGAATCAGCTTTTCACGCGACTTGCCTGTTAGAAGGGTGAATTTTCAGTCTACAAACCGAGCTTTAGAGCCAATCCAGAACAATACGAATCAAGTTCTGTGCAAGGCGTTCTTGTTTTTTATTTGAATCAGAAACCGTGCCCGTAAGCTGGCTGTTTCACAGCCAATGAGTGCTGGCTAGGCTCCTTTCAGGTGCAAATCGCCTTTGCCGCCCTCAAAATTATTCTTCATAGACCGAATTTGAAGGCTCTTCTTGCAGATGCTCCGCGAATGGGTTCTGCTGAACGAAACTCACCTAGAGTCTAGGCTCGTCATGTCCACATCGACGCACCCGATGCTTCTGCACACTAGCATCATTTACCAAAAAATCTACCCCTAAAGGACAAGTTTTTTCAAAACGCAATTTAACTGATCACAAGTCTGTACATTTTGTTTTCTGATCACCTTCAGCCGCATCGATTGTATGCTGTCTTGCTAAGTGCCTGTTAATAAAATCTGGTTGTGGCTCTAGTGTAAATGCTGCTACTCTAAGTAAAACAGAACGGGAGTTTGAGTCTTTGCCTACACGTCTTCTTATCATGCGGATCCCTCCTAGTTATGCTAGTTGAGCTTGAAGTTAATAATAACCATTTCCGAAACTGTCTTATCTTGGAGCGATTGCCTGGCGCAGCGTTCTACTGAGAAAAAAAAAACCAAGTGCTTCGAAACTAGCCCTCCTTAGTTATGTCGCACCACTGGCAAGCCGGGTTTCCTCAGTTATTGACCTCAAGGGCACTGTCGCCGATTGTTAATCGATTGTTCTTGCCACTTGTTATCACGTCAAAGATAAAATTTACACATCGAAATGGGTGTATGCACGCTAGTGCGCCAGCGTCAATAATCGACTCAAAGGTTTTTCGAATGCTTTAGATCTCTGTCCTAACTACTGTTTCCAAGCATATCTATAAAGCAGGGCAGTTTTCGAGTCAATGTTTTTAGCAACTTCGTGCCTAACTTGCAAAATCAGGACTCCATGGGCTTCTTCGCACCGCGATGCACTAGGTTGTTCGCTAAGTTTTAAAGCTTGTGTTAAAAATGAATATTTTCTGTTCCAAGTGGAAATTTTTAATTTTCTAGAAAAAGGCGTTTTCCCCGAACTGTTGAAATTCAAGTTTGAGTTCGATCCCACGACCTAAAAGAAACCGTAGACCATATCAACAGAGCTCGAGGAGCCACAGCTGTGTCCAGCTCAACTGCCTGTCGATGCTCTCAAGCTTCAAAAAGAATCGAATGGATATTGAAGAAGGAAAAGGTGCGGATGCCCTTGGGAAGTTAACCGAAACGTTGTTTTCACAGCTGTTGAGAGGCATCCGTCGATGACTGTGCGCATGCTGGCTGACAACTACGGTGGCGTTTATTGGGCAATCAATGCGATATTGCCTGTCGTGGGTAAGACTTTCAATTTAAGGCAACTTTTTGGGAAAAAAGTGGCTTCAAAGTTGCTAGATATCCAAGGAACCCTGAGAAGCTTGAAGAGTTAGCAGTCCGCTTCGTAGGCGTCGCCAAGCGTCGTTTTGAAAGCATATTGTGACTTACGATCAGAAACGGATTTCTTTTGCAAAGGATGAACGTCGTGGCGAGTGCAGATGCGACGGTCAAAAGCCCGGACATACTGTTAATTCGAATGTCCATGGTAAGCAAGTCCAGAAGCTTACCGCGAACTTCGAAATCGTCGACCGTCAGCGATTTTGCTTGACGACAATGCGAGCTGACACAGATCGAAGGAGACGCAGCAGAAGATAAAGAGCCTAGGATGGAAGCATGCGCAGTACGGCCCAGACAAGGCGTCAAGTCGTTTTCACTCATTTGAAGCATTGGAGCGCCGGTTGTTTGCAGAAAAGTTGGGAACGCGCGCAGAGATGCACCAATCTCTTGCACAATTCTTCGTTTCAGAGGAGTAAAACTGGTATTGCCGGGGTAGCCTTAAACTGGAGAGACAGTGGCAACAGGTGATTGGAAATAATGTAGAACAGCTTGCTTAACAAATACTTTTTATTAAACAAAGCCTAGTCCGTCCAAACACCAATTTTAAACAAGAGCCTCAAAACTCACCCAACAACCTAATAAATCCGTCGTGCCTTTCACAAGAAACGTGCGTGTACAACAAGCGTGATCAGCTTCGCGTCTTTGCTTCCCAGTCTTGGCCCACCAGTTTCGTGAAGCTGTCTTGCCATCGTTATGGTCGGCCCGTGAGGTGGTTGCTCTGACGCCGGTCTCGTCGTTGGTTTTGAGTTACGTTGGCAGAGCAGTGAGTGTGGCTGCATTTTTTCTTCGATAGCGTGTAACAACGTCGCCAAGGTCGGCGATGAATGTTGCAACGACTGGATTAGCACAGAAACCAAGTAGAGGTCTGAGGATTTGTCCTTGCCTAGTTCTTTGACATGGCGCTGTTGGTGTCTTCGCCGACTTTGCTAGAAGCCAGGTTTTGCAGACGTATTCGACTAGTGTTGTTGCTGGTAAGCTTAGATTTGATTGGACGTCTAAAGATTAGAGTTCTCCTGGAAAGTTGCTCTTCTTTAGTTGTATTAGCGTCAAGTTTGAACAATAATCAATAAGTTTTTATTGGATTGGTGGAGGCAATCGTTTGAATGCTTGTGACTCTGTTTTCTGCACAATTACTTGGTCAATATTGTCAAGATTGTTAACCGAACGAGTTGTAAAGGTTCAACATTTGTACTACAATTACAAGTAGTGTGATTGCATTGAAAAATCAAGGACAAAAAGCAAGATCGTGAGTCCGTCGAGCAAGAGGCCCCCACCCATAGATTTTTTGAAACGTGCACACATAATGGATTGCAACGATATTGCACAAAAACAGCATTCGCAAAAGAACGACAAAGCTTGTGGTTATAGTGGTTTGATATGTTTTTGTGGGAGGAAAAAGGAGCAGCAGAACGAAAGTACAAAAACGCTTGCTACGTTGGGGCACGTATTGCAAGCGAGCTGGCTACGTCGTAGCAGCGATTGCAGCAGCAGCAAGCTAGCTACGGCGTGCTTGCTCTTAGTGTGCTTTGAATTTGGCTTTCTCCTAGTAGCAAGGGGGTTAGCGAGTAGGCGAAAGCTTGCTTTGGTGTTTCTCCTTTCCACACGTGGTACATTGCGTTTTGGCTTCTCCCTAGTAGCAGGGGAGTTAGGAAGTGAGCGAGAGCTTACTGCGGTGTTTTTTGAATGTTGTGCTTTGATTTGGCTTTCCTCTATTAGGAAGAGGATTAGCAAGTAGTTGAGCTGGCTTCTTGTGGCTAGTCAGTTGCAAGAAGCTAGTTCTGTGTGGCTCGACCGCCTAGCGGGGGATGTTGTCGGCAGCTGGGTTGACTTCTGAGCCCTTGAAAAAGGGTGGTAGGATCGTCAATGAAGGTTGTCTGGGGTGCATCTGTGCTGCATACAACGTCTTGGAAGGGGCATGTCAAATGGAGAGTTGGCGTTTTGAACATTGAATTGCGAATTGTAGGCTGCTTTGTGCGGTCGGGTGTTTGGAAGTGAGGTGGAGTTGGTGTGATGTTGGAGATATGAGTGGTCGTAAAGGTACACATAATAGAATAATACGGCGACGATTGGTTGCAGACTTTCCCTAGTGAGAAAGCTAAGCAGTAATCTGGTTGATCCTGGCTGAACTGATATGTTTCTTTCAAAGATTTAGCCATGCATGTGTAAGTAGAGTTGATTGAAGGCGAAACTGCGAACGGCTCAATACAACAGATATAATCTACGTGCTTTGACGTTTTAAACGGATAACTGCGGTAATTCTGGAGCCAATACGTGCTAAAAGCCGAATTCAGCAATGAGTTTGGTGCACTTATCGGAGCAAAACCTTTCCTGGTTTGATGCTAACTCTGGATAAACTGGCTTATCGCATGACCCTGTGTCGGCGAAGTTGCACTCGAGTATCTGCCTTATCAACTATCGTCGGTAGTGTATTGGACTACCGAGGTGTTGACGGGTAACGGAGAATGAGGGTTCGACTCCGGAGAGGGAGCCTTAGAAACGGCTACCATGTCTAAGGACAGCAGCAGGCGCGCAACTTATCCACTGTTCATTGGAACGAGATAGTGACGAGAAATAACAAGCTTGTTCTCTTTGAGGTCGAGCATTGGAATGGACGGAATGTAAACAAGTCTGTGAGTAACAACGAGAGGGCAAGTCTGGTGCCAGCAGCCGCGGTAATTCCAGCTCTCGTAATGTATAGAATTATTGTTGCGGTTAAAAAGTTCGTAGTTGGATTTTCTACTGCGACTGGTTGCATCTGACGATGTGGACTAGAAGCAGTACTTGTGCCACGATCGGGGTGACCCGACGGGGTGCGGATTACTTTGAACGGCTTAAGTGCTCAAGGCGAGTCTTCGGACTGAATACCGGTGCATGGAATAATGGAACAAGGTTTGGGCCGAGTTTTATTGGTTTTGTCGGCCAAGACAATGGTTAACAGGAACAGCTGGGGGCACTCGTATCGCTGCGCGAGAGGTGAAATTCGTGGACCGCAGCGAGACGCCCTAAAGCGAAGGCATTTGCCAAGAGTGTTTTCATTAATCAAGAACGAAAGTCAGAGGTTCGAAGGCGATTAGATACCGCCCTAGTTCTGACCGTAAACGATGCCAACTATCAATCCGCCAGTGGCTTTGAGTCGTTGGCGGGCGGATGGACGGAAACGAAAGTCTTTCGGTTCCGGGGGAAGTATGGTTGCAAAGCTGAAACTTAAAGGAATTGACGGAAGGGCACCACCAGGAGTGGAGCTTGCGGCTTAATTTGACTCAACACGGGAAACCTCACCCGGCCAGTACATCATAAGGATTGACAGATTGATAGCTCTTTCATGATTTGATGAATGGTGGTGCATGGCCGTTCTTAGTTCGTGGCGTGAGTCGTCTGCTTAATTGCGATAACGAGCGAGACTCTGACTGCTAAATACCTGCTGGATTGCTTGTCCGCGCGGCTTCTTAGCTGGATTCGAGATTGCAAGTCTCAAGAAATAGAGCAATAACAGGTCTGTGATGCCCTTAGATGTTCGGGGCCGCACGCGTGCTACAATGATGGTCACAGCGTGCTTGTCCTCGCCCGAGAGGGTTTGGTAAACAGTTGAGGTACTATTACGGCTGGAATTGAGTGTTGAAATTTTCCCTCATGAACGAGGAATTCCAAGTAAATGCGAGTCATCAACTTGCATTGATTACGTCCCTGCCCTTTGTACACACCGCCCGTCGCTACCCGGGACTGATTCGTTTCGAGAAATTCACGGACTGGCTGCCGTCGGATTTACCTCCGATACAGCAGGAAAGTGACTTGATCGCGATGGATTGAACCGGGTAAAAGTCGTAACAAGGTATCGGTAGGTGAACCTGCCGATGGATCACTAACAGACACCGTATCAAACATTGCTGGTTCGGCGGAAGCATCTGACGGCTTGTCGTCAGCGTGTTTCTTCGAACTAAGCGTCGGCACTTCCTATCCTATGGAATGGTTGGAACGGCTTCAGCTGGGTATCTGTGTTTGACTGAGCAGTTGTGCCTATTGGCGTGACCGTGGCTGCAATGATGTTGGACGGCAGAATGACTTGCTCTTTCCTTTTCTAGAGAGGATAGGGCAGGGCTTCGAGATTCAATGACTCCGCGGAGGGCGCCCAGGCTACACATTATTATTATTTTTATCAAAAGTTGACTACATTCAAGCTATATCGGTGGATCACTTGGCTCGTAGATCGATGAAGAACGCAGTGAATTGCGTCAAGAATCACGAATTACAGATATTATGAGTGATATGTTTTCGATTGCATATTGCACCGTTGGGCTTTGCTCATCGGTATACACGACTCAGGGTGTGATTATAAAAGGTCAAAGATCTTTGTTGCTGGCAGTGCGCTATACGCGACTGTACCAGAAAACAGTCGTTGCCGTCGCGAACGCACTGTTGAGGTGTTGCTGCCGCCGGTGTTGCTTGCCTCTTTATTGCTGCTCGTCTTTTCAGTGAAGCCCAACGTTGAGACGAAAGGAGGCGGCGATGTCGGTGGGCAGTGGAAAGCACCGTTACTTTCGAAAGATGGTAGAAATTCACCTGAGATGTGTATGACTACCTGCCGAACTTAAGCATATCAGTAAGCAGAGGAAAAGAAACCAACAGGGATTCCCGGAGTAACTGCGAGTGAAAGGGGAACAGCTCAGCGCTTAAAGACCAGCTCTTGCGAGCTCGGTCTGGTGTAGCGTTTGGAGCGTTGCGTATCTGGTGTGTTTGGCGCGGTCTAGGTTTTGCTGGAACGCAACTGCACAGATGGTTTTACACCAGTCTGGTCGTGCCGCGCACCGGAGTGGAACGTTCTTGGAGTCGGGTTGTTTGGAAACGCAGCCCAAAGCGGGTGGTAAACCTCACCTAAAGCTAAATACGACTACGAGACCGATAGCAAACAAGTACTGTGAAGGAAAGTTGAAAAGCACTTTGAAGAGAGAGTGCAAGAGAACGTGAAACCGTTATAGTGGAAGCAGATGGAGCCGACGTATCCAGTGCGTATTTAGCCGTTGGCAGGCGCAATTTGCCGGTTTGAAGTTCTGAAAAGTCTCAGGCAGGCGATTGTTGTGCTTAGTGAATGGTGCACTTGCGCACAGAGTGCGCCGAATCAGCTGGACTCGGCGTTTGAGGTCTGGTCAAGAGGACCAGTTCGCAAGGACTGGAAACCCGGACCGGGTGGACGGCGCATGAGTCTGGCTGCAAGGACTGGTTGAATGTGGGGTGGTCAGAGGAGTTTCGACACTGTCGGACTGGGACGCATGCGTTTCATCCGGCAGCCCGTTGCTTCGCTGGACGTCCCTCGGCCGGCATTCGGTGTCTAGTCGGTGACCCATTTGACCCGTCTTGAAACACGGACCAAGGAGTTTAAGGTTTGCGCAAGTCATTGGGTGCAAAACTCAAAGGCGAAATGAAAGTGGGACACTTGATGTCTGTGATGCGATCCTTGCATGATTCGTTGTGTGGGGAGCAGCATCGACCCATAACTAGAACTTGTTCTGTTGTGGAGTCCGAGCGCAGGCTTTGAGACCCGAAAGATGGTGAACTATGCCTGAACAGGACGAAGTCAGAGGAAACTCTGATGGAAGTCCGAAGCGGTTCTGACGTGCAAATCGATCGTCTGATTTGGGTATAGGGGCGCAAGACTAATCGAACCATCTAGTAGCTGGTTCCTTCCGAAGTTTCCCTCAGGATAGCTGGAGCATGCGAGCAGATATACTCGGTAAAGCGAACGATTAGAGTCCTTGGGATGTATTATTCTCAAACTATTCTCAAACTCTAAATGGTTATGTTGTCGGTGTTACTTGACTCTGAACACTCGACTTTGATTGCTGTGCTCCAAGTGGGCCATTTTTGGTAAGCAGAACTGGCGATGTGGGATGAACCAAACGCAGAGTTAAGGTGCCCAAGTCTCCGCTCATGAGACCCCATAAAAGGTGTTGGTTGATATTGACAGCAGGACGGTGGCCATGGAAGTCGGAAACCGCTAAGGAGTGTGTAACAACTCACCTGCCGAATCAACTAGCCCTGAAAATGGATGGCGCTAGAGCGGAGGACCTATACTCTGCCGTTGAAGCAACTAGTGAAAGGAAATTGCTCAACGAGTAGGAAGGTTGTTGCGATGGCGTCGAAGGCGCGGAGCGTGAGCTCGGCTGGAGCCGTCGCAAGTGCAGATCTTGGTTGAAGTAGCAAATATTCAAGTGAGATCCTTGAAGACTGAAGTGGAGAAGGGTTCCGTGTGCACAGTGATTGTACGTGGGTGAGTCGGTCCTAAGGCGCAGGCTAATGCTGGCTTGAAGTGGCGACGTTGAACTGCTTTTGTAGAGCGCGTCGCAAGGGCCGAAAGGGAAGCAGGTTAAGATTCCTGCACCGAGTCGAGGAGATTGCGCTGGTCCTGACGGCGCAAGGCGCGGTAACGCAAGCGAACCCGTCAACACTGCTTGGAGTCCGGGCCAGAGATTTCTTCTCTGGTTCAAACTTGGCGCAAGCCTGGAATCGGTTCAGCCGGCGATAGGCTTGCACAAGTTGTAAAGCACTGCGGTTGCTGCGGTGTCCCGAGCGCTTCAAGTGGTCCGTGAAACGGCGGGAGAGGCCTGACTGAATTTCCGGCTCGGCCGTACCCATCACCGCAGCAGGTCTCCAAGGTGAACAGCCTCTAGTTGATAGAATAATGTAGATAAGGGAAGTCGGCAAATTAGATTCGTAACTTTGGGAAAAGAATTGGCTCTAGAGACCGGGCCGAGGGGGTCGTCGTCGGACGCTTTGATGCTGCGTTCGGGCGTGCGCGGCGCAGGCCGCGTGGGCTAGTAGTGCGGTGTCATTGGGGATGACCTCGACTTCCGCTTTCACGAGTGGGTCCCTCGGCGCTTAACGGTCGAATCTAGAACTGGTACGGACTCGGGGAATCCGACTGTCTAATTAAAACAGAGGAGATAGATGGTTCCAGACGGACGTTGACTATCTCTGATTTCTGCCCAGTGCTCTGAATGTTACTTTAAGGAAATTTGATTAAGCGCGGGTAAACGGCGGGAGTAACTATGACTCTCTTAAGGTAGCCAAATGCCTCGTCCTCTAATTAGGGACGCGCACGAATGGATCAACGAGATTCCCACTGTCCCTAACTACTATCTAGCGAAACCACAGCCAAGGGAACGGGCTTGGCAAAGACAGCGGGGAAAGAAGACCCTGTTGAGCTTGACTCTAGTCTGACTTTGTGAAGAATCATGCATGGTGTAGCATAAGTGGGAGGCTTCGGCCGACAGTGAAATACCACTACTTTCATCGTTTCCTTACTTATTCGGTAAGACGAGATCTCCCAACCTCGGTTGGTTGTGCTTGTTGTTAAGCGAACTCTTTCCAGAGTACGTCACTCGCGCCGATGACACTGTCAGGCGGGGAGTTTGACTGGGGCGGTACATCTATCAAACAATAACGTAGGTGTCCTAAGGTAAGCTCAGCTGGGACAGAAACCTAGCGTAGAGTAAAAGGACAAAAGCTTACTTGATCTTGATTTTCAGTACGAATACAGACCGCGAAAGCGTGGCCTATCGATCCTTTTGATTTGTAAGGTTTACAGCAAGAGGTGTCAGAAAAGTTACCACAGGGATAACTGGCTTGTGGCAGCCAAGCGTCCATAGCGACGTTGCTTTTTGATCCTTCGATGTCGGCTCTTCCTATCATTGCGTAGCAGAATGCGCAAAGCGTTGGATTGTTCACCCACTAATAGGGAACGTGAGCTGGGTTTAGACCGTCGTGAGACAGGTTAGTTTTATCCTACTGTCAAACATGTTGTCGCAATAGTAATCCTGCTTAGTACGAGAGGAACAGCAGGTTCAGACATTTGGTTTATGCGCTTGTCCGATCGGACAATGGTGCGAAGCTACCATCTGGGGGATTACAACTGAATGCCTCTAAGTTGGAACCCCACCTAGACAGCTTGACAATACTGCAGTGCCCCGGCGTCGGGCGGTACTCCTATGCAACACTCTGTTTTGCAGCCTCAACCCCATAGCTAACGTTGCCAGCGGGCTCTAACAGTCTGCCGGTTGTTGGTTCCATACAACTTTGTGTGGAGAATGTCGGGGTGCAAGATCGCTTGAAGACGACTTGACTACTGGTCAAGGGGTTGTAAGCAGCAGAGCAGTTTTTTACTGCGATCTGTTGAGACTACCCTATGATCGGATGAATCTGTATAGCCTTTTTAACCCACCTGGAAACTGTGCGCCACGTTCCCGCAAACTTTTTTCTTGTCTCGACCGGTATCCGAACCCCCGAGCGGCTCGCTGCCTACAGCATCCCGGTCTCTCGCTTTCACACTGGACTAGCGCTGCAACCCAGTGCCGCCCGACCGCGCCTCAGCGTGCGCCGCGTTGTTGCCCCGAGCATGCTTCGCCGACCGCGCTGCAGCCCGCTTGACAGCCGCAAAACCAAACAAATTTTCGCGAGCGCTCGCTTTTGGACTCGATCCAGCCGACCGAATGCTCGACGAGCGATTTTTAGCTGCACTATGGCCTTTAATACCCGATTTTTGATAGGATATACTTAAAGTAAAAGGAAATTTTTCAAATTTCTGTCATTCTTAGCCAACTTTTTGAGATTTTCAACATTTTTCATACATTTGGTCCCACCAAATCTTCGACTTTTCGATCGTTTCGCTCACTCAAATTGCCCTACTTTTCAATCCGACCACCAACCCTCGTTTGGGCTGATAGTCGAATCGAAAAGTCGGCAATTTGAGTGAGTGCACCATCGAAAGTCGACCGTTTGGTGTGCACTTCTTTGATTCGTTCAATTCAGCGAACCAAGAAATAGCAAAAGTTGAATACATTGCAAAACACTCTGCAAAACCTCCACGACCACAGTCTGCTCCGGATCATGGAGAAACCGTGCTCGAAAATCCTGCAAAGGCTTCCGTATTCCTCCTAATAAAAGCCTATTCTCAATAAACCGGTTTTTTCTAATAGCGGCTCTTCTCTAGCTGACCTAAGGACTTTCCCTTCTAATACTAACTCCCGTTTTCGATAAGCTCGCGCTTTTGTGACAAAAACGTCACATCTATTGTCTAATCTACATTCTACTACGATTTGAAACTCCTACGCCTATACTATAATCGCGAAATTAATCAAGACGGTGCTCAAAAAAGCAGACCAAAAGCGATCGGGCATAATCTTACTAATCTCAAAAGTCTACTCAATCTCTAACTAACATGTCCCGACTAACTTAACCACTAAAAGACCCGCATTCTATTAAACTAGTGAAATAAAACTGATCATTACCTACAATCACGGCGACACGTCTAACACTCAAGCAACACACGAATCAAGGAAGTGTAACATAGCTAGTTCGGATCATTCAGAAACTGTGCTTCAAAATCTTATGGCGGCACCCTCCATAAACGATAACCCAGGCCTTTCGGCTTTTCTTCTGATACTAACCTATTTTCCTATTGCTCCTTCTAACAATAATCTCCCTTCTAATATTGACCTCTGTATTAGTAGCGCGACTTCGGGTAACTTATTAGAGTAGGTTGCCGTTAGAGCTAACTGTTTCTACGCCTTAACAACCTAAAATTTGTGGTAATTTAAACAAGCCTAGCAGTATGCAGTAACTTATGCGCGACCAATTCAAAAAATACGGTAAACCCAATTTTGAAGCTAAAGAGGAAACTAGACGCAAGCGCCCAGAATCTAAATCATCATCTACCTGTGATTGCGCGACGTCTAAGTACCAAAAACAAGGCTTTGCTCTCTAATAATGACCTACCTCCCCAGCAGCTCTTCTAAAACCGCATTTTGCTATTTGTCTATTGACATTGCGCGATACTCAACGTCTGAATGCCAGATTCTATACACAAGGTGCAGACAACTTAAGTGCTAATAAAGTCACACAACCATCGCACTCCTATTGTAACGAAATTATATTGATCCAACCTCAAACACGCTGTTCAAAATCATTTTACCTAGCGCACGGACTAAAACGCCCTTACTTGCAAATATTAGCCAAGCCTTAATTCGAAACGACAATTCCAAATTATGTCCCTAAATCACTTGGCATGAATTTCGATCTTAGTTGGTCACAACTTGGTTTCGTTTAAGGTCCAAAACATGCCTTATAACTAAGGCTGTGCGATTCCTGGACACTATCAGAAGCTACGCGTCAAACAAACTGTTGGTGTTGTTGCGCGGTCTCAAGGTTCTGCAAAGTGTAGTAGAACTAAGACGAAGTAAATAAACTAATGCGAGCGCGCTTTCTATTATGCCCCCAAGTCCTAAGGTAAACCCAACAACACGCACAATAAATTAATAGTAGAGAAAATTGGAGCGAAAAACCAAGTTAGCACAAACTGACTGAATGAGATTGCAAGATGCCGAGTCAAAGTCAAAATGTTTTCCCTTCAAAACCGACTTTTTTTGGCGTCCTCAACAGCATTTTTGAATATTTTCAAATTTATAGATACCCTGGCAATACTGACGTCAACTTTCTGTGATACCACTCCTAACTGGGTGTAAACTTTATTTTATCTATTCAACAAACAACACATTTTTCTGCGCTCAATCTTAATCCGACTTCTTCGCAAATCGTCTGTATGTGCTTTTCCTTATTTGGACTAGCTATGAACACGCCATCTAAATAAAGCGCTACTCCTTCTATGCCATCAACGAGCTGCTCCATTATCACTCGAAATATTCCAGACCCAGAGCAGACCCTAAACAACAAACATTGGTATTTAAAAAGGTCGCGCTATGTATTCATTACCGCCAGGAGTCTTCATCTAATTCCACCTGTAGATACGCGTCAGTCAGATCAATGGCTAAAAGACACATCGTTCTACTCAGCGTGTTAACCACGCGGTCAAGCTTTGGTAACGGCTACAGATAATATCCTACCACTTTGTTGAGATTTGTTAAATCCGCACCCACACGGATCTTTCCATCCTTTTTGTTTACCTCCACTATCAGCGCGGCCCATACACTAAATTCTATTTAAGAAATACATTTTATACCAATGAAACGATCCAGTTCCGTATTCACTACTTCTTCTGCATCTATCTGTATTAGTCACGCCTGACAGTATCAGTTTACTCTTGCACACTTCAACATCAACCTTACTTTGCATCCCGTGAATTTTCTAAATTTAATAAAAATAACTGCTTAAACTTATCCTGCAACGCTTGCAATGCGTCCTGTTCTCTGACCATCTTTGCCACCACTGCATTCACTGAAGTTTCCTCTACCCGTGCACCCCTAAGTTTTCTTATTAAAGCGTTCATCTCAGCCTTATGCTTGCCGTTGTTGCAACATCTGTTACAACAATGCCCGATTCTGCTCCAGGATCTGCTCTATCGCTGCTGCACCAATCGTTGTGTCCTTCGTTTTAACCAAGAATTACACACACTGTGTAAAACACAATACTTATTCCAAATAAATATCCAAAAGTTAATGTGATCTTACACTGTGAAACAGCTAACGAATACCCTTAGCTAGCCTACTGTGGTTTTCCATTAGAGAACTTTAATAATTTCCGCGTCTCCAACGCCAGCTTTATCCCAGGAACTTCGAGATGTCTTATTGTTACCTCCTGATTGCAGCGAAGCTGAGTGGAAGGTCATCCTAACCTTATAGTAACTTTTGGGATAAAACCGACGCTGGCTCCTAACCCATGGCTAGTATGCTTTAACGGTTGACTAAAAATTTATGGATTTCTTATTATAAGTCGCTAAAAAGGACGTGCTTAGTTAAGTGGCAGAAGCGTTCGCTTGAAGAAGAGCAAACTGCGTGCTGGGGTTCGGATCCGCCGCGTGCAGTTGACTCGGGTGAATGTGCACGACTTCAGGCAAGCTGTGCTGTTTCGTTTCAGCTGGTCTAGGAAAGATAGCACGTCCTCTGTCGACCTACGGGGTGGCGCCCGCCAATGACAGTAGCCAACCCTGACGGCCTTCGCGGGTTGTCTCTCCTCGGGCTGAAGTCCCTAATGCAGGAGTAAAATTTAAAAAAATAAAAAATTATAACATATTCAGAAAATGGAGGCAGATGAGCAAAATATTGAATACGGCTCACGAAAAAAAGTGGGACAGCAACCTTTGAATTGGGTTTCTTCGATAAAGCGATTCTTTGGATGACCTGTTGCAGTCCGCACTAGACTGAATTCCCTTGCTCGACATCGGAAGACTATGGATCGTCGTGTGCTCCATCCAATCACGGAACTAAAAATAGGCCACAGTTATCATAGGTTTGTCACACCAATAGACAATTACTTCTACTTTTCACTAAGCTGAACAAACTCCAGAAGTGAACTGACCCCACTAATAACTTTGCCTCCTCCTTTCTGCTCACATTCTGCGTGTCGAGAATCCCATGGGTTTTGATCGCGACAGACCCAGAGAGCGTCGACAAGACGATGACACAAAAATAAAAGATACAAGCGCAAGAGCTGATCAAACGGCATCCTTGGGTGAAATCCTCCACTGCATCAGAAACTACAGTCACGAGTAGTGATTCAAAACAGTCGAATGAACAAGCTTTCCTCGACAACATTTAGAAGCCTAATAAGATTAATGCAAGAATACAACAACTACAATCCAAAGATTGGTCTCAAGAGTGCCTTCACCACTGAACTACAATCCCCTCCGCAGGCTCTTCGCTTCAGAAACCATGAATTATCATTTGCGAGCATGGCCATTGTCGACTGATATAGGAAATGAACTTAAAGCCTAGAAAAAAAATTGTTTCATGCAAAGCACCTGTAAACGTTGTTGTTTCAGAGCAATTGACTTGTCGGATGCATCCAACCTTGTTTCCAGCTCGTCTATCTATGAATTTTCGAAGACGCTGATGACACTTTTGTTAAATTATTCAAAGTACATCACAACAATATTGAAACTCATTCCCATTAGGTAAGCAAACTACAGGTGCGCAACTTCTTTTTCAGTGAGCTGTTGATACCGATCGCTGAGTTCGTCGCCGCTTCCATCTTCCTGCTCATGTACCGTGAAAGCCTGTTCAATCTTCTAAGTTGTGGTGCCTGCTATCGCTCCGACAAGAATGGTTCTGTCTGGGATCTGATTCCGTATCGATTCCGCTCGATCTATCCCTTGGAAGCACTGCGCTGGGCTTCGCCGGCAATGGTACACCACTTTTTCACCACCAAGATTCACTCGTTTGCATTGCAGGTAGCTCAGGGCATCGTTCCGCCGTTGCCGGCAGGTTTTGTCGGTAGCGACGACAAATCAATGGCAATTGTTCATTCAAGTAACAAGAACGGAGTGCTAGTCGAGCAAATCTGAAGAACTGTTTTGCTTGCACTCACTTAACTCCGGACAACAATCGTCAGAGCTCATATGTTTTAGAACTGTGTGCTAATGCTTTAAAATTATGTCCAATGGTGAAGGTTTTTTTCTAATGAGGTAGGAACGGACAAGGTGTTGGAGATGCTCACCTTGTCTTTGAATCCTGTCTTTCTCAAGACACCTATTTTTTAAGCTGGTGATGGTGCA